>JBCNYH010000010.1:19431037-19442405 GCA_039654325.1 Tandanus tandanus
AAATAAATAAACAGTGTGTTTTGATGCAGTGCGATACTTCAATACTTGTTAAATTGAGTAAGGCATATTTTGTTATGTTATAATTTTATGAAGTTAATACTGTGTGCTTCTGTTCCATTACATATTACAATAAAGTATGCAAAAAAAAATTTCAAAAAAAGTTTCACTGTGACTGTCTCTCCTAAGGTTAAATGACTTCAAATCACTAATAATGTCACAGAGAAATATAACATACAGTTTCAAAAATCCTCAACTGAAATCCTTATAGCAAAATGTAATTCTATTCTAATATTTAGCTGTATTTATACATAGTAAACCATGTAACATTACTGTAAACATGGTATAATATACATACAAATGTAATCAAATGAAACGTAACTAACATGATGTCAAGTCAATAAAGTTCATTTTTTTGGCACAAAACTACATTTTCCGTCAGCCTCAGCAGTTCACATTAGTCACATACACACCTTGTATATACACATTGTAAGTTTATGCTGACAGGCTTATCATGTTCATGTTTGTTGTGTAATAATTTTATCATTTATTGATTAGTACCCAAACATAGAAATGGATCACTGTCTGGGTAACATCTATAGTATGAATGTTACTCACTGTAAGTTGAATTGTTATAACATAATCACAGTCTCAGATGTTACCCCATTATTTCAATGAAATCAGTTGACAAGGTCTCTCCCAATAAATATGTAATAAATTCCATGCTATTTCCTTTTTATCCTTTTCCCCCTTTTCAGGTAAGGCTTATAAACCACCGTTGATCACCTGTGGTGTTTACTGTAAAAATATAAAGTGTTAAATGATCCACGTACTATCTGAGAACAACTGAAAAGATCAATATCTGCTTTATTTGTCAAGATTGTGAACACAAATAAGGAATTTGACTTTGGTGTAAATCACTCACTGTACAGAGAAGCATTTAAGTAGGTTTTTACAAAAAATTGGGCAAATACAGATAAATATAAGTGAGGAAATATGTGCAAACGAGCAAATACAAGGTAACAATATAGTATAAAAAGAGATGAACAGTATAGTGCAGAATTTATCATCAACACTGTATCAGTATCTAGTATCGTGTTCATGATGTACGATAGTAGATAAAATAAACATCTGTGTACAGTGGGTTATTTTCACACTCTGAGACTTTTTATAGTTCACCAAAGCAGCAGACTGGGGAAGAAACTGTATGTATGCCAGGTGGTGTTGGTGTATAGTGCTCTGTAATGCTTTCAGTTTATGAGCGAGATGTGAGGGGTCTGCAGACATGTTACCTGCCCTTTTTCTGAACCTGGACTGGTAAAAGTCCTGGATGGAGGGCAGGTTGGCCCCGATGATCCTCTCTGCTGACCTGGTTGTTTGTTGCAGTCTGATCCTGTCCGGTTTAGTGGCCGATCCAACCCAGACAGTGATGGATGTGCAGAGGATAGACTGTGGGATGGCAGTGTAGAAAGTGATCAGTAGCTCCTGTGGCAGGATAAATTTCCTGAGTTGTTGCAGGAAATACAACCTCTTCTGGGCCTTATTCTGTACAGTGTTTATGTGGGACAACTTGAGGTCCACGGTAGACACTGTGTTATTGAGGATGAAGAGGGGTGAAAGTATTGCAGGGATTCTCCTGAAGTCTACTCTCATTTCTACAGTCTTTTGTGGGTTCAGCTCTAGGTGGTTCTGACTGCACCAGAGGACCAGCTGTTCCACCTGTAGGCAGACTCATCACCATCCCTGATCAAACCAATGACAGTGGTGTCATCTGCAAAGTTCAGGAGTTTCACTGAGGGGTTCCCTGTCATTAGTGTAGAGGGAGAACAGCATTGGGAAGAGGACACACCCTTGGGGGCTACAGTGCTGATGGACCGGGTGCTGGATATCATGCTCTTCAGCCTAACCTGTTGCCGCCTGTCAGTCAGGAAGCTGGTGATCCAACGGCAGGTGGAGGCAGGCACTGTGAACTGGGAGAGCTTCCGGTGGAGGATTTCACGTCCACAAGTCCACAAACAGGATCCTTGCATAGGTCCCTGGGGGGATTCATAGACAGAATCTTAAGGAGTAGTCATGGAGAGGATGGTGTCTCACCTCAGGATTGCATTTCTGCTTTTTGCAGATGATGTGATTCTGTTGGCATCTTCAGAACGTTACCTTTATCATGCATTGGAGCAGTTTGCAGCTAAGTGAGAAACAGCCAGGATAAGAGTCAGCTACTAAAAATTTGTGCCATGGCTCTTAATAGAAAAAAGGCGGCTTGATGAGTCTTTGCCTCAAGCGGAGGATCTTGTATTTTGTATCTTGGCATTTTGTTCACAACTGATGGTATAATGGAGCAGGAGATGGACAGACAAATCAGGACTGTATCAGCAGTAAAGTAGTCATTGCATTTGTTCTGCTGAAAGGCAAAGTTTTCGATTTACCAGTCAATCTACGTTTGGGTACTGACCAAAAGAATGAAATCACACATACAAGTGGCCAAAATTAGTTTCCTTTGGAGGGTGTCTGGGGACAGCCTTAGATATAGGGTGAGAAGCTCCAGACATATCCAACTGGGATAAAGGTCCAGGATACACCCAGAACTCGCTGGAAGGATTATACATCCCGTCTGTCTGGGGAACATCTCGGGATCCCTAGGAGGAGCTAGAGAATGTCGCTGAACTGAGGGCTGCCTGGGTTTTTCACCTTGCTTGTGCCCAAATCTGACAGTATTTATAGATTACAGTGTCACCAAACCTGATGCATTTCTGCTTCTACAAATAGACTACTGCATTGATCAGGTGGGATCTACAAACCTTTCGGCAAGATCGATCTATAATCGAATGGGTAGTGGCAGGTACCACTGACCACAAAAGCACTTAAGATCTTTATGACCTTAATCCATACACAGTTATGCCTTTTGCACTGTCAAGATCTCAGAGGTTAATGTACATGGTGGTTGGTGGCCTAGAAGGTGTTGCTGTTTTCTTACAGGCTGGGGTAGCAAAATTTACAAAAGTGCTATGACCTAAATTTTGCTTGTCCTTCTGCAAAACTATTTTCAGCTTGAAAATCACCAGTTTTACAGCTGACAGTTTATTGTTTGTCCATACTGAGTTTCACAACACTTAGGAAGTTCGGTGGTGGTTTCTTTGTACCACAAAAACCCTTGTAAATTTTGCTCCCCCACCATATACATGATGTGATTGTGCACAATTATGACAGGAACATTGACATATTGTGCAGTCAAGATCTGTATGAGTGTTTGATTGCTGCACGTCTAACAGTAAACCTTGTCAAATGTGATTGTGCTTGTGCCATAATCACTTACCTTGACATCTTGTGGGGCAAGGCCAGTGTGGAGGCCAGCAAGGATGTGTGCCATGTCAGGGGGTCAGATAGTGTGGAGGCAGATGTGCTGTCAGTGCCTTTGTAATGGAATGGGTTAGCCAACATACTCTGTTGTCTTAACCTCCCCTCTTCCTTTAAGGTTGGGAGAGGTAGCCATCGACAGGTTGTATTTTAAGGAACTGCAAATATAGATAAGTCTTATGTGTTTTATACTATGTGAATTTCTCTTTAACTTGATTGCAGTTTAGGCACAAAACATTTTGTAGTTCAGTTCTGTTCTATTTGAGCTCTGTTGCATCAACCACAGAGAAATGTGGTAATGCTCTGTCCCTCACGTTCTCACCAAAGCCAATGTGAAGCAGTTATAGAATGTATCTATCATTTCTAGTTTCTGCGGCATGTACCGTATTTTCAGCATGAACATTTTCAGCCCTTCATGCACATCATTTTCTTCCTGCAACAGCAAAAGATGACTTCGTTTTTATTACTTGGAAATCACCGTGATCTCCTGTCATACCCATCAATTGTATTGAATATTAATTCTATTGTGTAATTGTGATTCTTATTTTTGTTAAGCTGTAAATGCATTTCTGCTGCCTGATATGATGCCAGTACCTGATCCTAACACACGTCTACTGCTGTGGTTCCTTTCCCACCCACACCTGCCTGACTACTATTGATACTGTAGGTTTGGAAGATATTTTTGGTTTTGTTAAGAATCATTTTTTCAAGACTAGTTTAGACACAAATCATTTTGTGGTGTGGCTCTGTTCTGTTTGAGCTCTGTTGCGTTAACCACTGTGAAATGAGCTAATGCTCTGTCCTTCTCGTTCTCAAGCCGATATGAAACGGTTACATAAGCATATACCTATTACTGCTACTTTCTGTGGCTTGTACTATGTTTTCAGCACAAACACTTTTAGAACGCAGTGAGCTGGCCCTTTTTAAAATGTTTCAATGTTTCAATAAGAGTTTCTTTCTCTGAAGATGTTTGTTTGTTGG
Organism: Tandanus tandanus; assembly: GCA_039654325.1. NCBI lineage: Eukaryota > Metazoa > Chordata > Actinopteri > Siluriformes > Plotosidae > Tandanus > Tandanus tandanus. The sequence goes on from JBCNYH010000010.1 coordinate 19,435,370, forward strand.
TGTTGATTTGTGCTTTCAGGCATGGTCGTCTTTCAAGGTGATTGTTTTTTCAGTTATCTTAAAGAAACCTGAAGGTTTTGTGCCAAAATAGATTTAGAGCTCTTCCTCTATCCTGACTAAAGCTCCAGTCCCACGTGAAAAGTATCACTAGGGCACCTGGGCTCAGTGAGGGCGTTTCTGTGTGAAATTTGAATGTTCTTGTGTTTGAATCAGTTTCCTCTAGGTATTTCACTTTTCTCCCATAGTTCTCCCAAGGATTGCACATTAGGCTAATTGGCTTTTCTAAATTGGCCCTATGTATTTTTACCAGCATGACCTCTCTCTCTCTCACACACACACACACACACACACACACACACAGATGTTCCCCCCCAACTAACCTAAGTGTGATTGGTCTTTAGAAACACAGGAAGTGTAGTGGCTTTATTATGAGTTCTCTCATTCAGTCAGTCATCAGTGTGACAGGATGGAGCTCCGTCCGCTCTGTGTGATGCTCTGTGAGTAAATGTTCTCCGTCTGTGTTTAGTAGAGTGACTAATGATGAATTAAGATTATATTTAACAGTCTGAGAGTCTTCTTCTCAGGTTTTGTGTAATTATTTAATTTGTCTCTCGGTTTGATACTGAATTTAGTGTGAAAATAAAATTGTGCCTTTTTGCAGTGATTTCACATTTTACAATTTATGTGATGAGTAAAATATTAAATTAATATTAAAATCAGGAATTACATGCTGATGTCTAAAACATGTCCAGATCATTAAAGATGAGTTCACGATTTTATTGTTTGTTTTATATTTGTTCAGTGATGTTTTCTGTACTGTAACGTGTGTAAAGTGGAGAATGTTGCTCTTGTAGATTTATTATAAAACTCTGCAGGTCCTAGCGTTCAGCAGAAGGCTGTGCAAAGCAGACAGGAAATCAAGTCACTCTGTTTCTCAGAGACGTTTATATTTATAGAGCCATGGCACTATGAGTGTAGGGTGTGACAATTCTCTGTTCTGGTTGGTCAGAAGGTGCTGGTTAATTTTTTTTTTACAGCAGCTCTAGTGGGAGGCACAGTAACGTAGTGTTTAGCACATCCGCCTCATTGCAAGAAGGTACTGAGTTCGAGTCCCGGGCTTGTCCGTCTCTCTGTGGATTTTATATATTCTCCCTGTTCTTGTGAGGTTTTTCTCTGGGTACTTTGGTTTCCTCCCACAGTCCAAAGACATGCACATTGGGCTAATTGGCTGTTCTAAATTGCCCCTTGGTGTGACTAAGTAGTGGTTGTGAGTGTGCTGGCCCTGCAATGGTCTGGCGAGCTGCTCGTGGTGTACCTTGTCTTCACCCAATGTCAGCTGAGATAAAGTGATGGATTAAGTGGTTTAGCAAATGAGTGAGTAAGTGATAGTAAGCAGCTCTTGTGCAGGTTAGGAGAAAAAGCACAAGTTTATATTAATGTCACAGTTTATCATTTCCTCATAAAGTAACTTGGGTAAAGGGGGAAAAAATATTTAACAGCCAATTTCAAATTAGTTTATATTATATTAGTTTTCTTTTAAAAGATGTTTATTTAACATGTATGGAGTCTTGTCAGTGCTTTATAAAAATCTTTTTTTTTTATTTTTTTTATTTTATTTATTTATTTATTTTTGTCAAACAACAGCTTTTATTCTACTAGATCAGGATATGAATACTGATTAAGACAGATTGTCCTTTGTGATTTCCTGGTAACATGACAAAAAAAAAAAAAAAAAAAAAGGCCCATTTTTATTTCTATAGTGTGAGTGACAAGAAGATGTAATTTCCTGGTTTCTGGGTCTTGTGGTTGTCACACAGCACTAAACATGATTAAGGTTTGTTCATTCATCCTTCACTGATGAAGATGACTATCTTCATGCATCATCCTGTTGGTGGGTCCGGAGGAGACTGATAAGTCCATATAAGATCTGGGCTAAGAAATTCCTTTGGTAGAGGGGCAGGACAGCATCCTTGCTGGCCCATTTGCAGCGGAGCTCCTGCTATCTAACCTTGCGATCTTCACTATTGGCCTTGGTGGTCTTGATGCCCTGTGCCTCGTACGCTGCTGCTCTCTTGGATATTGCTCCTCGCTAGAGTGAGTGGTCTTGGGCTAACATCTTTCATGAGGCAGGGTCAATGCGGAAGTCTTTTATGGAGGCCTTCAAGGTGTCCTTAAAGCGCTTCTTCTGGCCACCAATGGAGCGTGCTCCAGCCTCCAGCTCACTGTACAGTATGCACTTGGGCAAGCGCATGTCTGACGTTCTGTCATCGTGCCTAGCCCAGCATAGCTGTGTCTTACGTAGCATAGTAAAGATGCTGGTCATCTCTGCTCGCATAAGGATATCTGTGTCAGGTATCTTGTTCAGCCATCTTACACTGAGCAGCTTCCAAAGGCAGCAGAGGTAGAAACTAATAGTCTAAAACTATTTAATTGTTGGTAAGCTGCTGTAAAACATCATGTTGTTTAATTATTTCACCCCCATTTTAATTGTATATTTCATCTGTAATTTTTTTCTATTTCCCTCCCTATTTCTAGTGCTGATGGGATTCAATCACTTCACACAAACAGGTGATTCTTGTACATATTCTTTTTGTCTTCATCACACATGTAAAAATTTTCATATAATTGATGACAAGTCGCTTACATGTAATAATGCATTCATTGTAGATTTGTGCTAAATAATGAACTCAAAGGTTAAAAATATTTGAGTTTATTATTAATCTTTCAAAAACATTCAACTTTAGTCCATGTTTAGATCAGAGTTATACTTAGAGATTCTATAAGACCATAGACCGAATGTTCTTAAATGTTTTCAGCTTAAGACAGAAAAAATGCAATGATTCATTTATTTATTTTACAAAAATCCATAATTAACATTTATAACAATTCAGCACTTATGAGAAGTGTAGGACTCCCAAGTATCCTTTAGAATTTTTTATTTTGTCAATATTTCTAAACATTTACATCATATTTCTTGAAAAGAAATCTTTAGAAACATCTGAAAACTTTTATGTCATTAATTTATTTTTTTTTGGGAAAATATTTTTGCAGTTGTATTACTCAGTGAAAAGCAACAACCAAGTCAGGCAACAGTTAGGATACAAATAAAAAATAACAAATTATTGAGGGCAGCACGGTGGCAGAGTGGTTAGCACATCCACCTCACAGCAAGAAGGTCCTGGATTTGAGCCCCGTGCCCGGTGAGGGCGTTTTTATGTGCAGTTTGCATGTTCTATGTGTGCTTGTGTGGGTTTTGATCTCTAAGACGGACTAGATTCATGATTCTACAACACAAATTAAAGATCTCAAGTTGACTTCAGCAATTTAAACCTACAGAAAATTATAATAAAATATAAACAATTATGCTCCTCTATGTTTATTATTGCAGCAGATGCAGCATTTTATTTTTTTTTAGAAAAGAACGTTCTTCACATGACAGATAAACTAATATATAGATTTAGGCACTGTCAAAAAGCAGAGCTCCCATATGATTTCCCTTATTTGACAAGTTTTTTTATGGGAACTCTCAAACCCCATTCACGTATTCGACATATATCGACATATAAGATAAATTTATTTTAATAACATGTTTATAGAAGGGAATAAAAATGAGGTAACCAAATGCGTAATCTTAGTCTCAACATGTAAAATACACCATTTAGAAACTGTAGCTTTAGCGAACATTTCAATAACACAAGAATATCATTAGTTGTTTATTTATTTCACATCATTAACGATGACATCACACCATGTGACCCAACTATTATATGCCTCTTGTTCTCTATATTACTCTCTCCCAGAAAAAAAAATCTTACATTTTTCTTTTTTTGAGATACAAATTTTTCAAAGAATATCGCAGGGTTCCCATGTGTACACGTATGCCAGAAGGACAGAGGACAGAAGGACGGATGAACGGACGTACTTTATAGGTTTTTCTGAGATTCCGGAAACAACTCAATGGTTAGACACTTTTTCCTTATCAATGGTGCGCCGCTCACGCTATCTAACAATTAAAACCAGGTGAGCTCCGATATTCAGTGCAGAGGCAGTACTAATCACTACACAAGTAGTACTCTGTAAACATAATGTTCTGTTTTTGTATATTATACCTTTTATCCCTGTCTATGCTCCAAATAGCCACATTTAAAGACTTTTTTTTTTTTTTTTTTATAGTTTCTGGAGAAAAACACTAGGATGCATTCGAATGTTAAACTTGGCAGTCATCTCCCTGAAAAATTACGTTCACAAAATCAAGTAGTATGCATGTTTGCCTAACAGCAAAAAGGTTCTTGGTTCAAGTCTTGGGCTTGGTGAAGGCATTTCTGTGTGGAGCTCTTTCATGTGCTCTTTGTGCTTGTGTGGGCTTTCTCTGGGTACTCCTGTTTCCTCCCACATTCCAAATTGCCCAGTGAGTGTAAGTGTGAATGGTTGTGTATGTTGACCTGTGATGAACTGGCAAGCTGTTCAGAGTGTGCCCACCTTCATCCAGAGTCGGCTGAGATAGGCTCTTCCTACCCTAGTAGGAATAAGTGGTTCAGCAAATGGATGGATGGATGGACTTCAAAAGGTGTGATGATTGAAATTAGGCACTGTAATATTAGCTTTGTGGCTAAAACATTTGGGCTATCCGTTGTCCGTTGCCTCCCATGATCCAGCTTCCCAGTGTAGCTCTTTACTTACCTGCCAGTTGTTTTCAGTTACACTGAAATCTCTTATTACTCCCTGGACATTTTATTGGCTTTCCTGTCTGTTTATTCTCTATTTAAGTTGGTCTGACTGCTTAGTTTGTGACCATTCACTGTTGTTTAGTCTTGTGTTTACCTGTATGTCTTCTTATGTTCACTTTCAGTGATGCGCTGTGCCCCACCTGTGCTTTCTGTTTATATCCACCAGGCTGAGATATTGTAAATTGGTTTCAGTGCCTGGGCACAGGTTTTGTCATTGTTTGTGTCTGCTTGTTTGTGCCCTCTCGTTTGCCCCTGTGCCTGGGTAGCCTGATTGCAGAAACCATGACAGCGATAGCTTTCTTTTTAAAACTATTAAGTGGTTATTTATTACTTATGCTAACTTTCAGGTTTCAGTGTAATTTAATAATTATTTTAGCTACAGCAGGAACGCTATATGAAGTCACAATGAATGAATGAATGAGAGAATGAAGTCAGTCAGCCGCAGGAAGATGGAAAACAACATGGTCCTAAATTCAGTATTTCATTTTAAAATGTTACTTGTTTAAATAATAGTGTTGGAAATGAATTCATATAGAAACAGTAGTGATTTTGTTTCTTACAGAGAATCCTAAACCTGTGGTGATTATAAAGCCTGATACACAGGTGTTCAGAGGAGAGACTGTGACTTTCAGGTGTGAAATACAGAGAGGAAGAGACACCGAGTGGACATACGACTGGTATCGGGACAATTACACACTCTACACACACCGCACAACACAGGATTTAATTATTAACGGTATTAAAGGTTATTACAGAGGTAAATACACCTGCAGAGAGAGAAGAAATGACTCTCAGATCTCACAGACGAGTGATCCTGTTACACTCTCTGTATCAGGTGAGGGTGTGAATGTTATTTCTTATATATAAATATGGTTCTTATAGTTTTAGATTTTGTTACAGATTTTATCATACACGAATCAGTCTCATTATAATGATTTAAACCTCCTTTTTGTCTCCTTAATTTTTATTTTCACTTTCCTATTTTAAAATAACTGATTAATCTGATTAGTGAAGAATCACTACAATTTATTAGTTGATTGATTGGTGTGACATTTTTCCTTGGATTCAGTTATGCTTTAAAATACTAGAAAATAATTAACATTTATGAGAAACACATTTTTCTTTACCAAATACTCAACCTGACCCTACTGTTAAAATATATTAAAGAGTTAAATGATGGAATAATATTTTGAAAATACATTTTTGTGATCAACGGGATTTAAAATTAGAAAAATATATCTTTTATGAAATGTTGAAAATTAAAATCACAAGGAAAATACATTTTAATATGTCGGTTTAGACATTATTTTTTAAGACAACAATAAAAGAATTAAACAAGTAATATTCATTATATTCAATTGATTCCTTTTGTATTTTTATTACTAATATCCACTATATGAGAAATACATGTGTAGAAAAACAATAAAAAAGAATCTTTCTACAGCAAAACTGAGAGCTTTATACATTTGAGTATGTATTAACCAAAGAGAAAGGTATGTATGTAAGCATGCTCTTCATTAGTCAGGCTCTACCATCTGTAATAAAAAGTAATAATAATAAGATTTTATTGTTTTGGATTCACAGTAAAGTTTAGTTGAGTGATGAAGATTTTGAATAGACCATGATGTTTGCAGTCGGTAATTCAGTGTTCTTAACCCATGCTGCCCACGGCAAATCATTAAAGTGAAAAGTTGTGAGTTGACCCTGCGAAACCTTGCGAACTGTTCAGCGTGTACCCTGCTTTTGCCCTGAGTCAATGGAGATGAAAATGTAGTAGGATTAAACAGTTCTGCAAATAGACGGATGGCAGTTATGTGATATCAATCAAGGTTTTGTGGACAGAATCCAACAGAATGTTTTATTTATCTATCTATTTAACTTTTATTTAACAGGTGAAGTCTGACTGAGATTATAATAATTAAAATTTTGAGAGACTTGAACAAGAAGATGGAATAAACAGTTTCAACAAGTAAAAAAAAAGAAAAAGAAACAATTATACAACAACGTTGTACAATATAATATACAATATAATATATTTACACAATTGACTTAGTAAAACATCATACCATTTAAAAAATATTTAGCTAAAAATTCCTTGAGGTAGATAAATAGAATAATGAATAGAATAGTTTTCTTTTTTTAAAAGAACATGCTAGAATTGTTATTTGTGATGTATATTTAACATGTGAAAATTGTAACACAGTTAATGTAAAGTTAATCCTGAACTGTTTCATTTCTAACAGAGAAACCTAAACCTGAACTCACATCAGATCGTAAAGGAGACGTACTGACAGGAAACTCAGTGACTC
>JBCNYH010000010.1:19444138-19456127 GCA_039654325.1 Tandanus tandanus
CTGGCGCCCATCTCAGCCGACTCTGGGCGAGGGCAGAGTACACCCTGGACAGCTCGCCAGGCCATCGCAGGGCACAACTGTTTTTAGTTGTGATAATGTTAATGACAACAATGCTATGATGATATGAACCCATTTCAGATGGCTGAGACATTTGCATTTACGGTTGAGGTTAATAAGGAACATGTGAGTTGGAAAGCGTAGTCCGAGGCAGCTGTATTTGTTGGTTGCAGCGCATTCTGGAAATGGAGTCCAGCACTTACTTCAGCATTGGCATTACACACAGCTAACACACACACACACACACACACACACACACACACACAGTACCCAGAGATTCAATAATTAGAAACAGGCCAGTGTTGAAAATATAAGAAAACAGCATGTAACAAGAAACATGGAGGCGGTATTAAGGAAGTATCACATGCACTAGTTTTATGATTACAGCGGAAACTGAGCCTAAAATGTAATTAAAATGGGGCTCTGAAATGTTTACCAAAGTTTCTACAGTGATCAGACATAACAGTATGTATATACAGTATAATATCCATCCATTCTCTGTAGATTTTTTTATTTAGTGAATGAAATGATTAAATATCTCAGTACAATATTGCATTGTTTATTAATTGAACTGTTTATGCATAGAAAGCTCCCTTAAAGCCCCTGACACAGAACAAACAGACACTCAGTGAAGCTACTGATGTTTATTACAGGTTTACATGCGCAATGCACATATTTTCTTTACTTAACTATTATTATACCCAGATCATTCATTCATTCATTTACTGAACCACTTAATCAAACTAGGGTCGCGGGGAGGCTGAAGCCTATATTGACCGACTCTGGGCAGTACACCCTGAACAGCTCACCAGTCTGTAGCAGGGCCAATACGCACACCTATGGGCAATTTGGAATGACAAATCAGCCTACCGTGCATGTCCAGAGAAAACCCACACAAGCACGGGAAAGAACATGCTCCACAAAGAAATGCCCCCGCTGAGCCAGGGACTTGAACTCATTACCTGCTTGCTGTGAGGCAGAGGTGCTTGCCAGTATGCCACCGTACCTCCCCAAACAGATCAGTTATAACATTTAAAAAAAGCACCGCTATCTTTTCGTATTTAGGACTAGATCAGTTTGCAGTTTATTGACCTCCAAGATTTTAAAAAGGCTTTACACCTAACTGAAGTGAGCTCTTATCTAAAATTACTGTTGAGTACGACTCAGTTCTTATCTCTAGTTTTTTTCTGGTTTCCTCCTACAGTCTTGAAACATGCAGATTATCATTTTATCATTCCTATTAATAACAGTTAGTTTTTTGATAACCAGTTCATTGAAATATTATAAACTATTAAGTTTACACAGCTGGTGACTTGGTGGCGTAGTGGTTAGCACGTCCACCTCACACCAAGAGGGCCTGGGTTCGATTCCCAGCTCGGGTGTTTCTGTGTGGAGTTTGCATGTTCTCCCCGTGCTTGCGTGGGTTTCCTCCGGGTACTCCGGTTTCATCCCACAGTCCAAAAACATGCACAGTAGGCTAATTGACTGTTCCAAATCACCCCTAGGTGTGAGTGTGTGCGAATGGTTATGTGAGTGTTGGCCCTGCGATGGCCTGGCGAGCTGTCCAGCGTGTACCCCGCCCTCGCCCAGAGTTGACTGAGATGGGCGCCAGCCTCCCCGCGACCCTAATTAGGATTAAGCAGTTCAGAAAAAGAATGAATGAAAGAAGTTTATGCAGCATAATAAAAGGCAAACTCATTATTAGGGTCATATTCTTGACCTGTTTATTTTTAATCTTCTTAATAACCGTAAAATATACTGTAGATTTTGGAATTTCAGATCACGCTTTATCTTTTTGTAACGTCACTTGGATGATCAAACATGAACCTAGTTTGTTTATTCATTCAGTCATTTTCCAAACCGCTTTATTAATCATTTTTATTTATTTGTTTTATTCTGTATTAATTCCGCAGTTTTGACTATTGACATTTAAGCACTGAGCACGCACACACATGTAAACAGTGAGCACACACACGCTCGGAGCAGTGGGCTGCCACACATTGGGGCCCCCGGAGAGCAGTTGGGGGTTTGGTGCCTTGATCAAGGGCAATTCAGCCATGAATGTGGAGGAAGGGAAGGTGCAGCTCACTCCCCCACTGCCACACATTTTTCCTGCTGGTTCGGGAATTGAACTAGCGACCTTTTGGGCCCAAAGCCACTTCTCTGACCATTAGGCATTTTATGGTCGCAGGAAGGCTGGAGCTTATCTTAGCTGACCCTGGGCGAAGGCAGAGGTACACCCTGAACAGTTTGCCAGTCCACCACAGGGCCAACACACACTCACACTCACACCTCGGGGCAATTTGGAACAGCCATTTAACTTAGTGTACAAGTCTCTGGACTGTGAGAGGAAACTGGAGTACCCCTAGAAACCCATGCACCCATGAGGAGAGCATACACACAGAAACGCCCTTGCCAAGCCTGAGACTCAAACCCAGGACTTTCTTGCTGTGCTAAAGTTGTGCTAACCTCCAGGCCACCATGCTGCCCCATGTACCTAGTTTAAAGGTAAAAAGAGCTCCACTGGTGCAGACACATCTGAATGGTTTTTAACTAGATACAGTGATAACGTTAGATTGATAGGAAATGTTAGATTTGTCTTACTTCTTCTTTTCTTTCCCTTTTATCCATGCATGAGGGTTTAGCATATCACTATGTATCAGATTTCCTGCCCCTCACTCTCTTACTTCCCTCCTTCCCCCAAACTTAGTTTGAATATCTTAAGCCTAGGTATATACAAACTTCTGGCCTCACCCTTAAAGCTACTGACCTGTATCTGTGTGACTGTATACACTGCACTGCTCTCACCGGATAGGCTTGACTGACTGCAGGAATAAGAAAATGTTCCTATTAAATTTGGTACAGAATGTTTCTCAGGGTTTGACTGCAGTAACGGTGTTCTTTTATATCTTCACGCTTCACATTTATGTTGCATAGTTTTTTTTGTTATGTGTTTGAAAAGAGAAGACAGAAAGAATATACACTTCCTGTTTGACATTAGAGGTTTATTTTAAAATAGAGGAAGGCACACTTAATTACCAAATAAGCAGCTTTACACTGCAGGCCTCAGAGCATTGCTGTTACCTGTTTGAACTTGAAATGTCTCAGACACAAAGATCACAGTCACATCATTCATTATGGATCCAATTTACACAAAAACATACCCCTGATTTCATATTTAGTAATGAATCAATCAAGAGGCATTATTACATGAAGGTCTTCAGCAAACATGTTAGTTTCATTTTTAGTAAATAGCAGTTAAAGCATGAGCCATTACTGTGGTTTGGTTTGTATTTTACAGTATTTGAGGAAATGTAATTTCCGTCACATTCAACTTACAGTCAAATTTATAACACGCACACATGCATGTACCTCCTACTGCTGGTTTCTGTGGTGTGTGCCATGGTTTTCGATCATCTAATCAGAAAACATGAACATTGTATTAGTCATCAGTGCAGAGAACCATGACCTGGATCTACTTTTTCAAGGTCAAGTTAAGGTTAGTTTGTCAAAATTGCCCTTTGCTCTGCAAATTACTGATGAAGAATTTGCAACTGCGTTGCTGAGGATGTGGATCCATTGGGTCTACTTATTATCACTATTAATAACAGCACACCGATATGTTCCTGCTTATGTGCTGATCAGTGGGTAATATTAGAGTCAGCACTGCTGGAAATTTTAAGCCTCACAGAAACCACAACAGCTCTCCTCCTCTCTTTCTGTACTTCCTCTTTCAACACTTCGTTGGTTTTTTGTAATATCGTTTTTTTCCCCTTTTCACTATATTTACACTGGGAAGAAATACAGCTTGCTTCATTGTTATAATGCATTTAATGCAGATCATGAGTAAATACTGAGTTTATGGTGAAAATGTGCTGCATATAATAATCCCTAAAGCATCACATTGTTATGTACCTAACAATCTCTCTCTCTTTCTCTCTCTCTCTCTCTCTGAAGTATGATCGTTCTTCACTTATGCAGGAAGTGCCTTCGTTTAACACATACACTTCTCATTTAGTTAGTTAGTCAGTCAGCAGTAAGGCAGGATGGAGCTCCGTGCACCCTGTGTGATTCTCTGTGAGTAAATGTTCTCTGTGTTTATTATTGTGATTGATGGTCAACTGATTTCTTATTAACAGGTTCAGAGTCCTGTCATCATGCTATGTGTAATTAACTTATTTGTCTGTAGCTAAGGTTTGAAACTAATTTTTTTGTGGTGTGTTCAAATTCTACCCAAATTATTTTAGAAATAATATTTTAGATAGTCATTGAAGAAACACTTTCAGCAAATGAATCCTTGAGCATCCTTCTGCACAACAGTAAAGCTAATGTTTAAATTGGTGTTACACACTGGTATTCAGTACTTGTTTAGGATTTTACATTTTATAGCCGGGAACCCAAGCAGAGCACTGTAGTCGAGGTATAAGGCATGGATGCTTGTCCCATGTCCTGTCCAGTGTCCATATCCTGAGGCTATGACATCGCTGATTGGCTGCTTTGTATAGCTGACTTGCATGATGCCTGCAACACAATCTAACTCGTGGAGCAAATGCCAGAATCAGAAGCTTGCCAGAACATGAACTCATTGAATGTATAATTAAACTAATAAGACGGGTGATACAAATAAAAGCGGAAATCAGCTACTGAAAGGAAAGGAGTTGAAAAACCCCGGCTCAGACACTTATCAACAGAGACATCAATCGAAATCTTCTACCAGTTCAATCAATCTTTTACCAGTTTACATTTTTTGAAAGTTCAGGCGTTAAAGGTCCCACGTGCTGGTACACTATAAAAAAAAAAGTTGAATGAACTTTATAGAACATAAAGTAACCAGCCGGTAAGGACTTCTGGCTTTACTCAACTTAGGCCTAACAATTGTGGCAACTAATTTTTGAAAGTTAAACTGTTAGAATGCCACAACATTAGTGGCCCAAGTGTGTTGTTAACGGTGACTATGTTACAGTGGTTATGTTAAAAATGCAAGTACTACTTTCTCTTGTAAGTCTTTCTGGGTGAGCCTGAGAACTTTTTGAATGACCCTCATATATTTCTGGTCAACTTCATTTCATTTGTTAATACTCATCTGGTGATGAACATTAGGCCCTTTAACACAGTCCAGAACTAACAGGGTAAATTAGGGCTAGTAATGAGATAAAACAAGTAAATATTGATGTGATTTTAAACAGATGATATAATCCAGTGATTGTTATTATGATGTGGTACAAAAACATCCATCCATTATTTCTCCTGCTTTTTCATCAGGGTTGTAGGGTAGCTGGTACCAATCCCGGCTGATATCAGTTAAGAGCTGGGATACACAACAGGTCACCATTCTATTGCATAGTTCACCCTCTATGGGATGCACATTAAATAAAAAATTTAAGGACTCTTAAAAGATTTCTGTGCAAAAAAATTGCAAGGACACAAGCCTAAGCTGAGCATCCATGAGCTTCGATCCCTCAGTATGCACTTCATCAATGAAGTTTTTTAAAATGTGCTGTCAGAATCACAAATCATCGTTTTCAGTTTTGGGCAGTACAGTAGCGTGGGGGTTAGCATGTCCATCTCACAGGAAAAAGAGTCCTGGGTTTGTGTGCTGGGCTCAGCAAGGCTTTTCAACCACTGTTCCTTTAATTACAAGGTGTTTGAGGATTCTGGTTGCATTTCAGTAGGGTTCAAATCTTTGCTTTCACTCCATCAGTCTGTTTCTTCTTTTTTGCGCCGTTTCAGAAGTTTTCTACAAAATGCCTCCCAAGCAGGTCAAATTTTACATTTTGAGGCCCTTGAAAAGTTCTTCTCACATCTAATCTTGGCCTGATTTTCCTGAAGTGGCCAGTCCTGGTCAAATTGCCAGTTGTTTGAAACCAAGTCGCCATTTGTAGATCAGTTTTCTTACAGTGTAATTTAGAGATCTTTTTAAATCCCTGGCCAGACTCAGAAGCATCCACAACCTGAAGGCCTTATTGACCTCTGGCTATGATAACACCACACACTTCAGTAGCAAAGGGAACACCAGACCATAGATATCAGGTTAAAAAAGTCAGTTTTCTCCTGGGCGGCATGGTAGCATAGTGGTTAGCAGTGTTGTGCTAGTTACCGAAACAAAGTAACTAGTTACAGTTACTAGTTACCTCATTCAAAAAGTAACTCAGTTACTTTGTTGATTACTTACACCAAAAAGTAATGAGTTACTGTTAAAAGTAACTTTTTTAGTTACTATTTTAAAGAACATTCTTTAAAATGCTCCCATGTGTGTAACGAAATATAATACAAACACAAAATATTCTTTAAACACTAGTTTATTTAAGGCAGGCTAGCAAATTATTTGAAATTAATAAAGTATGTATGAATATGAATAAAGTGCAACATCCTACACATTAAGCAACTGCTGATATATATGTCCACAACATTTTCTTAAAATATATTAAACAGCCTATTCTGTGAAAAACAATGCATTGTAAATCGAATAAATGTTCATTTGTGTGCCTACCTTTGATCGTTTTACACACTAATGCAGCTTTCTGGCGTTTAAAAATATAGGTGTTTATCCAGTGAGCAGTTATTCCCAGGTAGCTCTTGTTGCGGACCAAATATCTGCTGTTGTCAAAATGTAATTTATCCCCTCCAATGTCGCTTTAAGCTCTGTTTCCATTTTTGTATACTCCAAGTAGTCGGAAAAAGTTTTTCGTCCCATTTGCCGTGTGCCGTTTGCACATGCTATCAAACTTATTATTTGCCTAAAAGCAGGCGATTCCACAGTTGAAATTGGCTGCATGTTCTCAACAATAAAACGTGCAATGGCTTTGTTGATCTGCCCCTGGCTAACACCAGTCTTGTTAAAATCCAACCGCTGTTGTTTGGGTGGCGGGGCTTGCCTCATTTCGCGCAGGTCCACAGCCTCAACTAGCTTTGTGGAGGCATGTAGCTTCTGGAGGTGCCTGAGCAAATTGGAGTTGCTGTTTGTCGCAGTAGACAGGACCTTCGATCCAGAAAGACATAGGCTGCACTTTACTCAAATGCTCTTGTCTTTGTGCTCGACTAATGTAATATAGTGAGCGTATTTCCAGGTTGAAAAATTAGTTTTGCTTCCTCCTTGATCCGCCATAACCGCGCACACACACACACACGCATCCTTAAAGCATAGCTACGGATGCCGAGAGCAGACGTAAATTCCTGCTGTAAACAGGAAGAAAGCACACAGCTGTTGGCCAATATTAATTAATTTAGCTAGTAACGCACAAACGCATGATAGAGTAACGGTAACTGAGTTACTTTATTTAAAGAGTAATGCGTTCAAGTATTAGTTATTGACAAAAGTAACGGCGTTACAGTAACGCGTTACTGCACAACACTGGTGGTTAGCCATCTATCTCACAGCAAGAAGGTCCTGGGTTCAAGTCCCAGGCTTGGATGTTTCTGTGTGGAGTTTGCATGTTTCCTCCAGGAGCTCTGGTTCCCTCAAGCAGTCTAAAACCATGCAGAGTAGGCTGTTCCAAATTGCCCCTAGGTGTGTTTGTGAATGATAGTGTGTGTTGGCCCTGTGATGGTGAGCTGTTCGGGTTGTGGGGTGCGCCAAGTGTCAGCAGAGTTAGGCTCCAGCCTCCTTGTGACCCTAATAGGATTCAGCAGATGAGTGAGGGAGTGTGTGAGATTTTCCACCTGCTGAGGTGTAAATCATTGACACCTAATCTTAAAAAAAAGTATTTCAATTTTATAAGCTGGAAGGTGTAATAAGTGTAAGGGTGTGCTTACATTTTCCATGGGAGTGATTTATTTATTTATTTTATTATTATTATTATTATTATTATTATTATTATGAAAATAACTATGCAATGAAAATGTTTCTCTTTTTGGCTGCTCCCGTTAAGGATGGCTGCAGCAAATCATTCTTCTCCATCACTCACACCAATTACCTGTATGTTCTTCAGCACCACTTCCATAAATCTTCTATTTGGCCTTCCTCTCCATCGTCAACCAGTCAGTTCTTTCATTCTACCTTCTACCAGTATATCTGTCCTCTCTCACTTTATTGCACATACTTTTCTACCACTCCTGACTTCCTTATACAGTACCACAACTCCTCTCTTGGCAAGAACAGGAAATGCAACTCATTTTGACCTTCTCTCTACTTGTCTAATGTTCTCAAAGCAAACCTGGCATCTGTGGTGCTCTTTCATGGCAGGAAACCATACTGCTGTTCACAGATCAACATCTCTCCTTTCAGCCTGGGTTCCACTACTCTTACCTATAACTCATCAACTTTATGTCTCTGTAGTTACTGCAGCTCTGCACATTTCCCTTGTTCTTGAAAACTGGTACAAGAACAATTCTCCACTCCTCAGGCATCTTCTCACCTTTCAAAGTTTTGTTGACCAGTGCTATCTCACCTGAAAATATCCACTGGTACACCATCTCATCCAACTTCCTTTCATTCAGTTCTCATTCCCTTCATAGCTGCTCTCACTTCACCCTTACTTCATCGTACGTTCTGGTTTACTATCCCCACATCCTCCAGCTGTTTCTCTCTCGTTTTCTTTATTCATCAGCTTCTCAAAACACTCTTTCTACCTTCCCAGTACACTCTTCACTTGTCAGCACATTACTATATGCATCCTTTATCGCCCTAGCTTGCATTACATCGTTCCCTGGCCAGTCATCACAATAGTCCTCTTCTCCTTTCTTTGTGTTCAGCTCCTCATACAACTCATTATAAACCACTTTCTTAGCCCAGTTGTATTGCTTCCTGCTTTTTTCATCTCACCGAGTGTGCCACTTCTTTTTTGCTAATGTCCTCCCCTTGATGCTTTACTGAACCTCCTCTTTCCACCACTAAGTCTCTTTGTCATCCTTCCTTTGTCCATATGTCACCCCAAGTACCTTCCTAAGTCTCTCCCTTACCACAACTGCTGTAGCTCTCCAGTAATCCAGCATCCCCTTGCTGCTACCCAATGCCTGTTTTATGTCCTTTCTGAATTTCATACAGCAGTCTTCCTCTTTTAGCTCAGGATGAACCCATTCATTCATTCATTCATTCATTCATTCATTCATTTGCCAAACCACCCAATCCCACTAGGGTTCCAGGAAGGATGGACGCTGTCTCAACCTACTTTGTGCAAACTAAAGGTTTGTAAATATTGTAAATACTGTAAGTGTGGTATAGGAGGAAACAATCAATCCTGGATACTGATAAATAAAAACAATCTATTTTTGGATGGAAACACTAAAAATATTTAATCATGTACCATGTAACACCCCGCCCAAGTGTTTTATCCCTTAATTAATTTATAATTTCTGTTTCTCATCCTGCCTTTAGTGCTGACTGAACTCATCCACTGCACACAAACAGGTGATGTTTTTATGGTTCATTTACTGGAATTTTTATTTGCCTATGCATGCAGGTGTAAATAGATGATTCAGACAACTGAATAATTAGTAAAATAACAAGTGATACCTGCATTCAGAATTTGTCATTTGAATTAAATCTGTCATGAAAGTTTCTAATGTGCCAGAAATGTCTTAATCAGATGTTTTTTTTATTTCTGTGATCTTATAGGAGTGTTAACCCCTGTGCTTAGTGTGAAGTCTAGTCATACAGAAGTGTTTAGAGGAGAGCATGTCACCCTTAAATGTGAGATAGAAGGAGAAGATGAATGGACGTATATCTGGTACAAAAATAATGCAGTAGATTTTACTATAAAGGGAAGTGAATCCACATTTGATGTGGAGGAAACTGTTACATTTACCTGTATGGGAACCCGGACTGTAGTTGACCCACAGACCACAAAAATGAGTAGTTCTGTTACACTGTCCGTGTCAGGTGAGTTTCATTTTTCACTTTTGTCTTTATAGAAAATTAGATATTGTTGAGTGTAATATTCATACAGTTTCACTGGGTCCTTTTATTGTTTTGCTTTATCAGTAGCTTGTTAACATGGCTTATTTAAAAAGCTTGAAATTATATATATATATATATATATGTTGGGATTGTTATTACTAATATGTGCCTATCTCACTGAATAGGCACATAATAATAATACCAACATTTTTAGTTGTGGCTCCAAAACATTAGTATTACATCACTGTAACGTTGTGCTTGAGGTGCAAAGTGTGAGTAAAGGAAACAGACACAAATGCTGGACTCTGAAGGCGTTTCTAAATAGCCAAAGTAAAGCAATAGGCAAACAAACTGAAATTGCAGCACAGGCCGGGTATTCATAGTTTTGGGCATCTGGGTACGTGGTGTGTCACGTCTGTAGTAAATATCACTAAAGTGAAGACCACAGCTTGACAGCACTGTATCTAAGGTGAACACAGCATTCATTTCCCTGTGATATCAGATCGCTGGAGAAGTTTTCATGGATAAAGCACAGCAGAAACATAAAACAAAACCTACTTCTTAACCACATGTAGCGCAAGTCTCCAGTTAGTGATTACTCACACTGGAAAGATACTTGTACCAGTGGATGAGTAGATTTTTTTTTTTTTCTGTTGTGTAACATTTATATCATTAGATGGCTGTATTAGAGTTTGTACTCAAGTTCACAAATACTTAAAAAAAAAAAACTCTTCATGTGTTTATTCAATACTAGAGAATGTCATGCACACCCGTTCCTTTGCATTAAGTACATACAAATATTGCGCCAAAAAATACATAAATAAATACTGACACCTATGAATAACTGAAAATTGATTACGGAATTAGACCTGTTCAGAAAGAATGTCTGAATGCCAGGACTCTGTACAGAGCTGACAAAGACTAGGTTTTTGTTTGTTACATTTACTGTAACAGACTTACAGCGTTATGAAAATTGCATGTTGGGATATTTCTTCTTAACTAACTCTTTTATATATATGTCTGGTGTGTCGATTAAGTAATCATATAAGTCCAGATATTGCATTTCGGGCCACCTTTTGGGATTGTTATTCCAGGCATCTGCGGTCAGCCAACCAGTGCCAATTTCCAGTTATATAGACTTTTGAATGCACCATACAGCTCGTGTAATAGAAAAACATTTCTAACAACTAGTTGTCACTATCGCGTGGTTAAACTGAGTTTAAAGTAAAGTATGTGTTGATTGTTTGCAAAGCTCATATAAAATGATGCAGATTGGCTTTGTTTACACCTCTTGCCTCGGATTGCTGTCCGTATTGTTGCAAGCTGTTACATCACTGCGAAATTAAGAAAAACGCAAACTGAAACACAAGAAGTGCCACTAAGTGCTGCATGAGCTTGGATTTATAGTCCTACTCATGCTGTGGTCAAGCTTGTGCCACTGCTTTTCATGTGTGGTGCTGGGCTGTGGAGGAGACCTGATAGCGCACGCACACACACACACACACACACACACACACACACACACACATACACACACACCTTCCCCCCTTCCAAAGGGCGCTACTCCCAGGGTGCCTGCCTGTCCATTTTCAGGTGGCCCGGGCATGTAGAATGATATGAGTGAACAGCCCATGGCATGTTGGAATCAGGTTGCATGCTCAGATTGTTGGACACCGCACACATACACACACACATTCACACACAGAAGCATTGCTTTGCACAAGCACATTATGAATCACAGACACACCAATACACAAAACACAGTGGGAATCAGGACCCTTTTAAAATCACACTCAGTATTATTAATGGCCTCAGAATCACAATCAACATTTGAAGTTTCAGTGTCAGAAGCCCTCACAGGCACAGAAGCAAAGTTATGCACAAGAACATCCTTTTGGAATGATATGTATCCAAAAAGGATGATCTCTTCAGGTACAGAAGCACAATCATGCACTGATGTACTCAGGTATGGTGAAACAAGCCCAGGCAGAGTGAGAGCCTGCGGGAAGAAGCTCCTCCACATTCGCTCAGTGTTTGCTTTCAAGGAACGGAAACATTTCCCTGACCACAACAGAGAGAAGAGTCCATTGTTGGGAT
>JBCNYH010000010.1:19496494-19510298 GCA_039654325.1 Tandanus tandanus
AAATCCGAAGTGCACCCAAACATTTGCCTTCAGCGAAGACGGCGCTGGCTGTAGGCTAAAAGCTAGTTCTGTACCCGCCGCTCACTGGAACAATTCACGACGGAAGCCGTGTCTGGACAAACGGTACGCGCTGTGAGTAAGGTTGGAAATGTTCGAAAAAACGTGTTTTTAAAGATCGATTCTTGAAAATTTGGATCGATTCAGAATGCTAATAAATAAGAATCGCGATTCAGCCGTGAATCGATTTTTTTCCGGCACCCCTAATAGCTATGTAGCTATTGTAATATTTAGGTGATACCGGCGCTCATTTTAACATAAAAAGCACAAAACTGGCAATTTTACATGTGCTGAACTGCGGGGTTTGCGGTTTGTCCCCTAGAGGTGATGTCATCACATTGGGCGAAGTTGATGTCTCTTGTGGAGACTGTGAGGCGTCACATTCCGGTGACTCTGAGGACGAGAACGCTAGCAGAGATGAGTGTGACGGTAAATCCGAAATGGCTAACGCAGCTAACGTTTTGCCAACCCGGCTTTCCTGGCGTCAGTCGGTTTAGGAGCAAAAAGGAACGTTTTCCGCGATTTCTGCGCTTGTTGTTTGTGCAGCTCAGCACTGGCGATAATGTGTTACGATGCACAGGACAGTGACGCATCCCAGCCATTCCGACGAGCTCACGTCACTACCAGGCTGGAACAGCCAATCAGAAAGTCAACATCACTCTGCGCTGAGCACACTGAGCAATCCTAGAGTCATAACACGCGAGCACACCTTACGTGTTATACCTGCTGATGTTATACGTGATTGCTTAAAAACACTCGTTCACCACAGGTACCCTTTAAGCACAAAGCTTATAAAGCCATCCTGGGAATTAAAACACAGTTGTCTAATATAAATGTCCAGAAGGCAGTTTATTGTCAGTAGTCAGTTTATTAGGCCACTGGAGTTATTTTTTTAAGGGACAACTAACATTTACAAATGGGAAGAATGTTGAGGCTCTACGTGTGTGTGTGTGTGTGTGTGTGTGTGTGTGTGTGTACGCACCTGTGCTTGCGGGAGCTACGGGAATGTGACGACTTGTAGGAATAACCCGAGTACTGGGACTCGTTGTCCATGTCTGGGGCCGGTAGGCGGGGTTTGTAGACCCCAGCTCCGCCCCTGTGGCGCTCTGTTGCCCCGGCCAGCTGAGTTTTGCGCTCGGAGATGGATTTGGACGAGAGGGCGAGAGGCAGCTTCAGCAGCTCAACTTTACTCCTGAGAGAATCTATTTTGGAGGCTGGAGAGATGAGGGAGGGCTAATCTGTGGAAAGGAGAGAAAAAAAAACAACAAGTGTGATTTAGTTGAAGCAGGATCGGTACAACAGGGCCAAGTGGGGAGAAAAATACATTAATAAATAAATACTTCAAACACAACGCATTCTGAAATATCTAAAAATAGTAAAGATGCTTGTCTGGGACACGGTCTGTCATGTGGAAGATGGGAAAGCCTTTAACCTGCCCAGACATGCACACGTCCCAGCTCCTGCTCACTTCCTGCCTCCAGGGCGGTCCTACAGCACACACATCACCTCGTCTGATCCTGTCTACTACCGTCTGATAATAAAACACTTCCTACAGATCCCTCAAATCAATCAGTGTTCCTGGAAGCGTCTCAAATCCCTACTCGTCTACATCCTCTCCTTTATCCTCATTCACCACTTCAGTAATTCAAGTCTTCGTTCTAGTTAATGGTGCAATTAACTGCATTTGTTTAGAACGGGGATGAGAACAGCAGAAGCCAAAAAGAGGAGAAGTATAAATAGAAAAGCTCTTCATAACCTTAAAAGCTTAAGAGCGCGTACACTGAAATCCTCGCGTTCGCTCTGTTAACGCTTTGCATCGGAAATGCTAGCATGCTAATGAATAAGAGCGCGTCCCCCCGCGCTCACTTCACACACCGAAGTCAGAACTGCGGGTGGAGCGAATCTTGAATTCTGTTCTTCCAACCAGGAACTAATTCCCTTGGTCCATGTTAACTATGAAAGGCATCTGGCGCTGTATGTTTGGATACACGCCATCGAACAAGCCGGATCGAGTGTAGGTAGACACCCCGACCCCCCCAGTTCAAATTTTCTCCTCGTATTTACACGATTCACAAGACCGAGCTCTGGAATAAGAGGGCAGTGGTGGCTTAGTGGTTAATGCTCTGGGTTACTGATCTGAAGGTTGGGTGTTCAAGCCCCAGGACCACCGTGCTGCCACTATTGGGCCCTTGAGCCTCAGTTGCGCAATCAAAAAAAATGTTTTTAAATAAAATAATAAACGTAAGTCACTCTGGATAAGGGTGTCTGACAAATGCTGTAAATGTGAACATAGACGTCTGATAAACGCAGAAATCGCGAATGTGACCTTATACGGTGTAACAAGTCACTGTAATAATCCACATATTTCACCTTTGGGTACGCATGGTTCAGATTTTTGTTATGAAAATTTAATACAAAAAACACATTTACAAATCACTGATTCCTCAAAAACTATTACACGCTCACTAAAGTACGCACTTTGGGTAATAATTATATCCTGTCGAGTTAATATCAGCGTATCTGGCTAATATTTCCCTCACCTTTACCAGCAGTGCACATGCACCTGACAGTAATAACTACCAGTATCGGAGTCTAGCTTGTGTGTTTTTGATCAGCATGGCTTTAAATGTGAGGAATTAGCAGTACACATACACTGTTCACTCACTTCAGTAGTTTACTCCACCTCGGGGCACGTCTTTGATTCTGACAGGACGGTCTGTGTAATCCGAGAGGAAATTGCAGTGGTCCGGTTTACCTGGAGGCTACTATCTTATAGTCGTCTCTGGCTGCCAGACAAAAATGTCCAGCAAACTACTCAGTGACTTTCACTGACGGTCGAACAATTCACCACATGGATTAATTAAAGCTGGGGTTGGTACACTTTAACTCTACGCACAAACTGTTATACTGGTTGAAATGGTCTTTACACCACTACAGCAATCAATAACTTGTGAGATCTGAACAAGGTCTGAAAGCTGTAATCCTGCACAAACACCAACCAATCACGGCTTTGTGGCACGCTGGGAAACATCCAATCAAATGCTTCCATGTCTCCTTGCTCATGCGTGACCTTAAAGCTCATTGACCTGCAGTCACGTGTGGAGGGCGGGCGTGGCTCTGGAAGGGTCTCCGAGGGCAGGGATGGGTTCGGCTGGAGCCCTGAATAGATGCTAATTTAAAATTTTACAAGCTTCTCAGATTATCAACCCCATCTTTAAATGTACTCAGATTCAGGCAATCAATAGATAAGACTCAGCAATCCACTTTCCCTGTGAGATAGCAAATAATGCCACTTGGAGGGCACTTGGAGAGTGCAGACCTCCCCCAAGGAGAAGAGTCATTCAAATCTGCAATCGCAACCGCTTTATATAGCTGGACATCCAGTGTGTCCAATGGACTCATCATACACTGACTACATTTTGTCATCATTTAAATTTATCCGTTTGATTTCATAATCTATGGCACTGCTGATAATCCCACATGGCCGTATCCCGCAATGTTAGCACGTCAGTGATAGAACCCGTGATTCGGATGCTCTCCAACATGGAAGGGGTTCTTCTTTAGCCCATGTTCCACCTTTCCACCAAGTTTCATGGAAATGGGGTCGGTAGGTTTAAGACAATCCTGCTTACAGTAAAGCGAGCCGCACCAAAAAGGAACCTCACTTGGAGGTAATGAGGAATCCGGCTACACATGGGTATTAACGCCTGCTTTTTGGTGGGTACCGAACTTCAAATATCAAGCAGATCTCATCAAGTTGCACAAACAAGAGCTCAGATACTGTGTCGTTACAACTAAGTGGAATTACTCTGGAGGGTTGAGGGGTGCTGGAGAAACAAAGACGCCAGAAGGAAAGGATTTGACGAAACTCTCAGCACATTGTGAAACTCCAACAGCGACACAATAGTGTTAACAACAACAAGCTTATTTAGGCTTTCGCAAAGGCTACAAATCAAGTTTATGATATCAGTGCTACAGTCACATCCGGACCACACGAACACGAACTCTCCAAACGAAGCCAAAAACAGACTTATATAAAATTATAACCTCAAGACTGCAACTAACTTCTGAGCCAAATTCAGTGAATTCCACAAAACGAGGCCTGGATGTTTCACAACGAGGTCTCATCATTCTCTCTCTTACACACAGACATTCCTCGGGCATCGGCTGTCGTCTCCGGGGTGACCGAGCTTGGCTGTTGCCATGGGAATGAATACAGGGGTACAGGAGCTGAGAATGGCATGGGGGCAGTGTTTCTATGGTCATGTGACCTTTGACCACAAAGGCCTACTGCATTACGGGAGACAGAAATGTCGCGGTGATCCGTTTGTGGAGGTCGAGTACCTGCTTGTGCGAGAGAGACAGCAGTCAGGCCTTGAAAAAACACTCATGAAGGTTCCTCAGGATTCCTCAGAAGATCACCTATTTATAAAAACCACTGCTCTTTAAATTAGTCTCTCTCTCTCTCTGGATCTAATAAGTTTCATGTGAGAGAAACATGAGGTTCCTGATTTGGAAACACCTCGTTTTTCTGTCTCACTCCCTCACACACACACACACTTGTCAGGAGTTGTTTACAAAGCTGATCAGACAAGTCAGAGACACCATTTGTTGAGGACAGATTCCCAACATGTGCTACCTATCAATCTGGAGGGGCTCAGACTCACTCCATCACCTCAGAGCAGTTTAAAAGCATTTCACTCACAGGATAAAGGAGCGCAACCCTGTATTAACGACAAAGAACATTAGACTGCCGCAAAACTTAATAAACATGGCTTCACGAATGCCCTAATCCCATTTGTACTTCGCGATTCCCGTATCTCATCCTCGCGTATTGACATATCCAGAAAGAAACTGATACGGCTTGTGTCTCTTGGCAGTCCATATAAAAAAATAATCTGTCTTACATGCACCGCTTAAAATATGTTATGAAGATCAGTATTGATTTAGAAACAGATACCCAGTATCGGCTTGGTGTGCCCTTTCGCTTTCCATTCCACTCCTGTCCCTATCAGCCTGAGCATGAGATACACATATAACCAGACATTAGTGCTACGAATATGTCAGAACTCTACAGCCCATTAGCGGTGTAAGATTTCAACACACCATGTAGTCTATGTTCTTTGTTGTGGGGTTTGGGACGTATCCAGTAGCCTCATTTGGCCCTCTGTTGCTCTTGGACTGGATTCGGGGAGTAGATTAGCACCTAAATGCAAGCAAAAAAAAAGACTCATAGAATGAGGTTCAAAGTTATTAAGAAGCACAAACGCCAACTTAAAGACTTTGTTGCTAGATTTAGTGAATGTTTAGAGCAGGTGCGCCCAATCCTGTTCCTTCCTGAAGATGTTTACTCCAACCCTAATTATGCCCACCTGACCATGCAATCATCTAATCAAGCCTTAAGAAATGAAGACTTAAAGTGATGATTGGATTTGTCAGATGGGCCCCATAAGGGTTGGAGTTAAAATCTTTAGGAAGGTAGATCACCAGGGACAGGATTGGGCGCCCTTGATTTAGAGCCTAGCGACATATCTTGCACATTAATAACCACCTCAAGCTCAATATGACTCCCGAGGCTCACGACACATCACCTGTGTTTAATATTTTACCGCAATGCGCTTGCGACCAATCACTGATAAGTATAGTCCCACACTGATCACCACTGTTAGTTCAACTGTCTCGCCTCTTTTACGAAATTACCGTTTTAGTATACTACACAGGTATGGCACAATCTGATTGGGTGGCTATCTCAGGATAGTAGGCAATTACCAAATGAGGCAAAGTATGATGATGATTATTCAGTTGAGGGGTTATCAGAACACCCTCTGAGACCGAATAATGCTCCATATCATATGAAAGCCCTATATATATATATATAATGGTTTTATTATTCAATCAAAATTCTCCACTGTAGACAGTCACATTACTATGTTATTCACGCCTCTTGTGCAATAATCATTCGACCTATCAAATGACGATGGAGCAATAATTCGGTTATCCGATGGCAACGGTGCAATAGCAAGAATTATTTGATGGCTTTTCACCAATCAGAAACGACACAATCTATTGAATGAATAATATACATTATCCAACCATAAAATATCCTGTAAAACTCTGGTTTTAGTTTATGTTCCCATGTTACATATACTAAAACATTCGTTTGCTCTGGGCTCAGTGAATATCGCGGCGATATCCACCTCACCTTTGGTGAATAATTCGTATTTTCACGTACTAAAAGGGAGTAAATTATTGATTTCACGGCTACTGATGGTCACTGCTTTGTCTGTCAGCATTTTCAATACAAAGTTCATTTCTCTGCAAATGCCGTGAGCAAAGACGGCGTCTTTCTATAAGAAATCAGTAAATTACAACCCATCGTGTTTTAATCTGATAGCGGTGTAATATTATCCCCCTTCATCGTGTACACTTCTTTACAATCTGAAATGCCAATGATCATAATGAATAAGTGGTATAAATATTAATCCATGACATCGACAAGCACTTTGTACAGCTTTCTCTACCTACTTTCTCCTTAAAGAAATGTGATTTATAATCCAAAATGTCCTTCAGGGGGTGCTTATTATTCTTGATCTGGCTCATTTAACCAAAACACAGCTGAAGGATTTACAAAAATTTTTAAATGATGCAGGGACTTACTAATATTTATAAAACATAAACAATCATCCACACAAATGGTGAGTTAATACAACAATGCTCTCAGATTACTGGATGTACCAGACAACTAAAGCGGAAGGCCTTGAAGCCTCGGGGTAGGAGTGGTAGGATTGCGGGGGAGGGTCGCATGACGCCCCCGCCGCCCACTCAAGGAGAGCCCGGGGCTTTGAGGCCTGCGCCGGGGGGAAGAGTGAGAGAGAGAGAGAAAGGTTGACCTTTCACTTGACCTATATATATATATATATCTATCCATGTCATGTAGTCCTGCACTGGAGTGCACTTATACAGAAATTCGCAAATATTTCGTGATTTTTTATTTTTTTTTTTTACATTTTATATAAATTCAGATTTTAAAAATCCACAACAGAGACCACCCACAATGCAACAACGTAAGCCGACGTAAAGTGTCCTCTCACACCCAGGCTTTACTTTCACAAACTCCGCGTGTGTTCAAACTGTGCACTGTTCCGAACTCATGGTAACCTTGTTTACTAAAAAAAAAAAAACATAACAGACCAAGAAAATGGGGAATAATAACACAAAACGGTTCGCGGAGTTCAGTAGAAAGTAGTTTCATGCAAAACTATTCAAACACCGGGACAAAGGAACACCAAGGAGAGGATGGTTATATTTGAATAACTACAAAAAATATATACTTTTTTTAAAGAAATTCTTGCATTCTTATCTCTTTAGCAGTGTTTTCAGAGGAAACTAATACATGATCAATTGGTCCGAGCTTGTTTGTAAGCTCTACGGTGCACTTATTTACGGAAAGGTGCTACAGCAACAAACAAAAACAAAAAGAAAACGGGTGGGGAAAGAAAACGTGAACACAAAGCTTGGATAAAAAGCGACTCACCTTTCTTCAGACTATTAGACTAGTACGGATCCTGTAACACAAAGAGAAACAACCCCAAACAAGCAGCACCTTTCCCCCCCTAACCGACCCGGATCATGCAGCTCTACAAAAGGTCCAATAGATGCGGAAAACCCACCGGTTAGAGGTCAGAGTACTGTGAGTTCACACACAGAGGGACTAAACCCCGTCCAGGAGATGTTCCAGACCTGTGTGAGAGTGTGAGCTGCTCCTGAGCCCTGCTGTGTGAGTTCTATCCCTCATTCATCAACCCGACACAACTGAATCAAATGAACCGCAACGAAGGCTTTCTTTACCATGTTTCTGTCCTGGACATCCTGTTTTCTCCCGAAATCTCCCTCCTTTCCACTCCGGACACCCGAAAACAAACCCCGGGGACAAAAAGAGCTCCAGACGTGGTGCTGCGCCTCCCCGGTTCGGCTCCGAGCAGAACCGGATCCCTTACGAGTCGATCTCCTTTTCGGGATCAGTTCCTCCTCCTGTTCTTCTCCGTATTTCCGTCTTCTTCCATTCAAACCCTGGCTGTTGTACCGACTACGCCCCGACTCTCGGCTTCTCCTCTCCTCCTCTCCTCCCCCACGTTCCTGCTCCCATCCTACCCCACAGCAGCCGCGAACGAATCCTTGAACGACTCCTCGGAAAGAGTCGAGTGCGCGAACCGACTCGCGGGCGCTAATAGAATTAAAAGTTGTGGGGTTTTATAAATATTCGGACACAGAGCTGCTGAGAGGTGGGTTTTGTTAGATTTAGCACATTGTAAAAAAGATTAGATTTTATCTGAGAAGGTCTCCGCATTTTTGGAAGGGTCCCAGTTTATGTTTTTGGTTCTGTGAATAAAATATATTTTTTTTTTCTCAGGTTGAGCATAAAAGATAAAACTAGTAATGATCACAGAAGTGCTGTTTTTAATCTTTCCTTTAATGCATCTCTCCTTTTTTACATGCTTTCTTTTAATGCTGATCTTTTTAATGTGATTTTATGTGATCCTTCCTTTAATGCAGCTCCTTTTTTACACCATCTTTTATTTAATGCTGACGTTTGTTTATGATTTTTTTGTGATCTTTTCATGTCTATTTTTGATGTGATTTTATGTGATCTTTTCTTTAATGCTGACATTTGTGATCTTTTAAACCAAGTGATTCTTCCTTTAATGCAGCTTTTTTTTTTACATGATCTTTTCTGTATTGCTGATATTTTTGTGGTCTTTTTGATCCTGATCTTTTCACTAATGCCGACTTTTTGCATGTGATCTTTTAAACTAAGTGATCTTTCCTTTAATGCAGCTCCTTTTTTTTACACCATCTTTTCTTTAATGCTGACATTTGTTTGTGATCTTTTTCAACACTGATCTTTTTTGTGATCTTTTCTTTCAGGCGAACTTTTAAAGTGATCTTTTTAATGTGATTTTATGTGATATTTTCTTTAATGTGAACCTTTTGTATGTGATCTACCTTTTAATGCTGATATTTGTGTGATCTTTTTTAATGCTGATCTTTTTCGTGATATTTTCTTTCATGTTGACCTTATCAATGTGATCTTTTCACTAATGCCGACTTTTTGTATGTAATCTTTTAAATTAGGTGGTCTTTTCTTTAATGCTGACTTTTTTTTTTATCTTTGAGCTTTTTTGTGATCTTTTCTTTCAGGCCAACTTTTAAAGTGATCTTTTTAATGTGATTTTATGTGACCTTTTGTATGTGCTATTGTAAACTAAGTGATCTTTTCTTTAATGTGGCTCTTTTGTAAGTGATCTCTTCTTTAATGCTGACATTATTGTGATCTTTACTTCCATGCCATCCTTTTTAATGTGATCTTTCTTTTTATACCAACACTTTGTATGCCATCTTTTCTTCAACTCTGATCCTTTTGAACATTCACCTTTTTTGTGATCTTTTCTATAATGTGGATTTTTTTTGTGTGATCTTTTATATGTAAATGCTTAGTTTTTTTCTTCTTCTGATGTCTTTGATGAGACATTAAGCATTATTTTCAAAGCACCTGTTATAGAAAATTAAATACCACCTTCTGACCAATGAGAAAACATCACTGTAATATGTACATTTTAGGATTCCCAGGAATTTTTTCCACACTACCTTTATAAATAAATGAATGAATGAATAAATAGACAATAAATGAATGCAGTGTAGCTTTGATAACTGCAACACATTTTATTTAATTATTTATTTGGATCTTTTTTTTTTAACATCACAAAACAAATGAGTCGTGATCCTTTTTACAGTTTCCTTCTGTGCAGCTAACAATCTTACCATTTTTTAAACAGGGAGATAAAATAATTTACAATTTGTCCCATATCTACAAAAATAAAATCAAAGTAATAACTAGAGCTTTACATAAAAGAACATTTATAAAACAAGAGTGTGGAGTCTATATTACATGAGTAAACAAGTTTGACAATAATAATAATAATAATAATAATAAGAATTATATGCACACAGTAGTTTCCACAAGCTCTGGCTCTTGCAGTTTGCTTTCCCTGCTGTGCATGAGATTTGATTTTATTTTTACAGAACAAGGTGAACGTGTGGAGACAGAAAGAAAGCGAATGGGAGAGAAAGAGTGAAATTAAAGTAGAAAAACGGTGAGATGATGGAAAACGGTGCATAAGTTAAAGCTAAAAGAGAAATAGGGTCAACATTTCTCCACCTGAGTTACACAGTAGACAGACACACAGATTAAATCCACGAGAACTGATAAACGTGGAAAACACGTCTTCCTCCTCCCTTTGTGTGTGTTAGATTTTAAAGGCTGAACACTACAGACTTTTAACCTAGTGTTAAATCAGAGACATTCTGCTTTCGCTCAGTGATGGACATCTCTGGCCAGCAAGGGTGGAGCTTAGGCTACATCCGATCAACCAGCATCACAAGCATCATCAGCTTTCTAATTCTTCATACAGATGTAGTGCTTAGCATTCAATACT
Source organism: Tandanus tandanus (assembly GCA_039654325.1). NCBI lineage: Eukaryota > Metazoa > Chordata > Actinopteri > Siluriformes > Plotosidae > Tandanus > Tandanus tandanus. The sequence goes on from JBCNYH010000010.1 coordinate 19,507,045, forward strand.
GTTTCTTTATTACACGGTTTTTTTTTTAAACAAGCGAAGTCACTAATAACATTATACACAGCACTGTAGTGATGTCATATGACCAGGTTTCTGATTGGCTGGTTGAGCACTTGCTGCAGAAGCAACATTTCAAGGGTGGAGTTGGATCGGCCTCCTGCTACCTGCCCAGATTACAAACGGAACTCCAAGGGATGAATTTTGAGTGGATCAAACTCCTCCTGCTGGGAGGTGGAAGTTGAACCAACAGTCCTGTGGGTGGAGTCAGATCTGATCCAGTGCCTCCAACCTGATGGAAATTGAACCAAAACTCCAGCGGGTGGAGACAGCTACGATCCATCACCTACCATGGAGGATGAGTTGAAATAAAACTCCAAGGTTTGAATAAATTGTCAGGGGGTGGAGTCAGATTTGATCCAGCTCCTCTTATCCAGTTTGAGTCAAATAAAACTCAAGGGGGTGGCGAAGTCAAAATAAAGCGGGGTGGGGGTCAGATCTGATCCATATTTTCCTATGCAGGTGAAGTCAAAATAAAACTTCAGAGTCAGACCTGATTCAGCGCCTTCTACACGGGAATCTCTAATGGGTGGAGTCAGACCAAATTAACCTCCTCCTAAATATTTTGAGTCACCCAAAAAGGGATGGGGCAGGGCTGGAGTCAGAACTGATTCAGATTTTCCTATGTAGGCGGAGCCTAAATAAAACTCCATGGGGTGGAGCCAGACCTGATTCGGATTTTCCTATGTAGGCGGAGCCTAAATAACTCCATGGGGTGGAGCCAGACCTGATTCAGATTTTCCTATGTAGGCGGAGTCTAAATAAAACTCCGTGGGGTGGAGCCAGACCTGATTCGGATTTTCCTATGTAGGCAGAGCCTAAATAACTCCATGGGGTGGAGTCAGACCTGATTCGGAGTTTTCTATGTAGGCGGAGTCTAAATAAAAGTCCATGGGGTGGAGTCAGTCCTGATTCAAATTTTCCTATGTAGGCGGAGCCTAAATAAAACTCCATGGGGTGGAGTCAGACCTGATCCAGCTCATCCAATGTAGATAGAGTCCAAATAAAATGCCAAGGGGAGGAGCCAGACTTGGTCCAATTCCTCCAACCTGGAACCAAACAACGGTTTTTGCTGTTCTGTATAGTGAAGCACTTCATGGCTCAGGTATCAGTGGTTACAGAAGGAGACGGATCAGGTCCAGCTCCACCTCCTTAGGCTTTTGGTTCATCATTCAGAAACATCAATCACTCCACAAAAGCAGAACGCTCCCCTGACGCAAGCTTGGGTTTAACGCCGATTTCCGATCAGCCGTATCCGTTTTTATTACTCGAAGTCCGCAGCCAATCCGATGTCAGGAAACGGATCGCTGCTGGATCGAATCCCTTCATGCATCATCGCTGAGGTGAGGGACAAACTTCACAGTATTTACAGCACGCAGACTTGATATCATCACAGGTAACATGATATTTAGGCTACACATGTTTTTTGTAATATATAAATAAATTCCCTCTCGGCAGTGACAGCCTGCATGTACAGTAGTGTGCAGTGCAGCCATGGTGGTGTGCTACATACACTCTCAGGAAAAAAACAAACAAACAACAACAACAACAAAAACACCTACATTATACCTTTCCTTGTCACTGGTGTGGTACTATCGACCACCATACCTGCAGTATGAACCTTTTACATGATATCTAGAGTAGTGAACCTCTAATCCGCTTTAGTGTGAACCTTAAGAACCACCGTTATACCTTTATACACCTGTCCAGGTAAAACACACACTACCCGGGTGAAAGACGTACCCAATGACAAGGAAAGATAGTTTTTTTTCCTGGCAGTGTAGCGAGGAAAAACTCCTGCTTTAAACATTGTGCGTGAAGATAATACACGTAGAACGCAACAAAATTAAAACCAGAACCACCCTCGCGATTCCTTCATTCCATCCTTCCTACCCGCGTAGTGTTCGGTTAGCAAATAAACGCTACGACAGAGTACACGACCATAGCAACGCGACATCCTTCTTCAGGACCACAGTGCAAAACAACCTGAAGTGTTTATTTATTTATTTAGTTAATGAACCGTCTTTTATCCACGCACACGGTAAAAGCTGAGAAGTGGTGGAGCAGACAGCCGTAGCAGACACAGATGCATTATGGGAAAGGACACCTATTAAGCAATGACGAGTTCCTCTTTTCTGACCGGTGAGGTGAACATTGAACGCGAGTACAGGTTATATACATACAGCAGGTAAAGTGCTGGGGCTTCCTTCAGAGGGCGGAGCCATTTCCTCAGCCAATCCCGTTCCGGTTCGCCTTCCTTCGTGAATTTCCCTTCCATCATACTGACCTCGCTTTACTTTCTTTTAACGCATACACACCATCAGACCTTTGTCGCTTCACGTTTCAGAACATTCCTCCTTTCTTGCTGCTTCTCTCCTCTCTCTCTCGCTCGGCTTTTCCTCTCACTTCTGGGTGACAGACGACATGAACAACATACATCATATTCCTGGCTTCTCCCAGGAGCAAAGCATGCTGGGATTTTAGGAAGGAGCTACATAGGATGTGAAAGGTGATGAATGCTTTGTGCAAGTTTGTCTTTCGAAAATTTCCTTCAGCACATCGTGTGTGTGTGTGTGTGTGTGTGTGTGTGTGTGTGTGTGTGTGTATCAGAGAGAGAGAGGCTTGTCAGAATCCTGTAGACTGGATCAGAGGCTGAACAGCATCCGTGGAGTCTCCTTCTTTTCCTGCAGAGTCACAAAAAGATAAAGTCAGATTAAAAAAATATCAATGAATTTATAATTATGGTACCAAAACCACAGTCGATCATCCAGGCGTGCCTCATCCTCGCCATCCCCATCCTGCTCCTTCTCCTCTTTATCCTCTTCTCATCATTAAATCGTCACCTTCATCGTCATTAATCATCCTCCTCATCCTCTTTTTCCTCCTTCTCATCATTAAATCATCCTCCTCCTCATCCATCTCATCATCCTCTACCACATCATCCTCATCCTTCTCCTTCTCCTCTTCATCCTCATTAATCATCCTCCTCCTCATCATCCTCCTCCTTATCCTCTTCATCATTAATCATCCTCCTCCTTATCCTCTTCATCATTAATCATCCTCCTCCTCATCATCCTCCTCCTTATCCTCTTCATCATTAATCATCCTCCTCCTCATCCCTCATCCTCATCCTTCTCCTTATTCTCTTCATCCTCATTAATCATCCTCCTCCTCATCCCTCCTCCTCCTCCTTATCCTCT
>JBCNYH010000010.1:19556403-19566403 GCA_039654325.1 Tandanus tandanus
TATATATATGAGAACATGAGAAGGTTGATTTTTAAATATTTTGACCATGACAGAGGCAGGTGAGGCGAGAGCCACATATAGAACTAATCACTGTGTCGCTCACGGTGTCTCCTGAAACTCATTCAGAGATTTAGTATTTACTACGCAGAAAAATAAAGTTAACTCTGCTCTCTAATAGCATGTTTTCAGGTATAGCATATAATAATATATTATATACGGAATGTAAACAAGAAAAATAAAGTTTTATACATTTAAAGCATTATACACACAGGATGTTTGTTATCCCCTAGAAAGCAGACCAATCAGATTATGCCGTTCCCATGTAGTATATAATAACGTTTATTATATCACATTATATGATGAGTAGTTTTGCGTGAAAGTGTATAACTGTGATGCAGTCAACTAAAATACTCAAATTTCGGTATCGGGGAAAGAAAAAAAGTCTATCATTGTGTAACTCTGTGATTCATCTTCCTATCATATCCATGGTAGGTCGTCAGAATCAATAAGGCAAAGTGCAACAGTCAAAATTACTCACTCACCGGCCGAAAAGCTTAACCCTACTACGCTCACCAGACCAACTGAGACTGTTTATCGCTTCTATAACATACGTAAATGACTGGTGGAGAAAACACACGCGTTCAATGACCTTTCCCGCGTTATGGGTACTAGGACACATGCGCGCTCTGTCTAATTTCAAGACGGAGTTGAACTTCTAATGATCTAATTCGATCCTGGCGTTAGACCTATAGGAAAGTTCCTGTCTATGTAAATGTAACGTCCAGTAATAATAACAACATTAACACTCTAAAGCTCACGCCAAAGGTAATAACTTACTAAAAGCGAGCGCACACTCGTGGACTGTGGACAGAAACACACACAATATCCTGTGGAATGAAAATTGGCGCGTCACAGTACCTTCCGCGTAGCTCACACGAAAGATAATAAATATATGTGTGGACAGTGCAAAGTATTAAATCTAACTATAAATGGATTAAAAAATGGAGGTTGCTTAATAAACGAATAAATCATAAGTGTAATTGTTGGCTGCAGTAGAAGAGGAATAAAACACTTCACAACACTGGCACGGTGTAAACACTGTTTTGGGGAATTTAAGTCGGACACTTTAAACTGAGTAAACAGTACGTCACACACATACAAAATAAAATCAACATTTCTTTGATAGTTTTGTGGAAGTTTCTTTGCTAGCAGAGCCATCATTGTGTGTCAAACTGATGACTCCGCCTTAGTCGCCGTCTTTAGCTCATTACCAAAACACATCGCCCAGCCCTAGAGGGAAAAAAGATTTCCTTCTTCCACACACACAGGCGCACACACACACGCACATGAGTGTACAAACAGGACTACATCATTAAGCCTTCATTCAAATTCCTGTGTATGACATCAGTCAGCTGGCGAACTGTCATGTCTGGACACCAGCGACTCACAGACGTCTTAAATGCACCGCTTCCAATGACCTTTGACCTTGAGTTGACGGTCAGCCTCCATTACCTGTCTGTCAATGGCGGTCCTGTTTTCACCGGACGCACAGGTAAAGCGGGTGCACGAGATGGACAAGATTAAAAAAAAAAAAAAAAGACAAGAAGAGGAGACAAAGACATACTGAGAGAAAGAGAGGAAAAAAAGTAAGACTTCTGACAGACAGATGTTATCGCGACAGTCCCGGTATGTGTCGCAATGCTGTCTGCCTCACACAAACACACTATTGTAACACACACGCGTGAGCGAGCAACACGGCCAGAAAGTGGAAAAACCAGTGAGTTTAAAGTTCTCAGTACTGACCTGCGACAAGAGAGCTCTCTACGTTCCACCTCTCGCATTTTACATTCGCAGTAACAGACGCTTACAGTAAGCTACAATCGCTGTTTTTAGCTAACAGTGCTCTTATAACGTACTATCATCTTACCTGGTAGCGCAGTAAGAATAAAACACACCGTACGGCATGCTGTTCTAAAAAAATTACCAATAACACAGTTACTGTTTGCTCCGTCAGGTGGCGTCCAACAATTTGCCGACAATCACAATGTTTTGTTTACTAACAACCGACATGACATACTTATTATTCTGCTGCAGTTTTATACTTCCGTGTAGATTCTATGGCTTAGATACGAGCGTCGAGGATCACGCGTATGGCGCACATGTCCTCCAGGAAGTGTCGTCACATGAAACACACCAGAGCTGACTGATGACTAACTACATGAAGAAGCGGGCCAGAAAGGCGCTATACAAGTCCAGTGTTTCACTGCAGAGCCAATAAACATAAATAAAAGATTGAAAGTTTGAGTCCCAGGTGATGCTACAGCCACGGACAACATACACTATCTTCCATATCTCTCATAGCAACACTAGCCTATCACGGTAGTCTTTGAGCTCTTGTGTATGGAGGTGGGCGAATAGTGCTTTCCTCCGAGTGTGTTACGCATGGAAAGAAAACCAGCCATGACAAAAGTAGGAGAGGACTAAAGTTAAGCACTTTGGTTTAACTCGTGTTTAAATCTATAGGATTAAACCGGCCATTATAAAGAGCTACAGTCTACACATTATATTCAACAGTTATTCTATGACCTGGCGTCAGATATGAGCAGAAAGCCTGCGAGGCACAGTGAGAGAGATGGTGACACTTTTATTATTGTTTATTGGACTTGTATCATTTTAAACCAATTTTAAAATATACACAACACCAATTCCGCTTGGTGCCTCGGGCACATCGTCGGCCAGTTTGGGTTGGCTTTTTGTGTAGTATGGTGTAGCGTAGTATGCTTCCTTCCATTCTGCTACGTCGCTCGGCAATGCCGAGGGCTAGAGACGTGTTACTCGCAGGCGGAAAAAAAACAACTCAGGAGTAATACTTTTGTGGGAAAAAAAAAAACACACATTCTTTCCATCAAATACTTTAATTCCAAGTGTCATTGCTATTTGTGGTATAAATAGCCAGCTGGATAGGGTTACCCTAGCATGCATCACGAGTACTTATGGTATACGGGTTGATACCCTAGCCAATCAGAATGCACGATTGCTGGATACAGATTGACAAAAATATATATCAGGTCATAATAGATTTCCTTTTCCATGAAAAAGGAGGTAAAATGCACAACAATAAATGCGACGCTAGCAAGCCGACCAATCCCGGTTGTTACAGTCGAAATAGACACACTTCTGGGAAAGTGCACATCAGGCTACGGTGTAGGATACACAGCAAGATACAGAGTAGATTCCCTACAGAAGTATAAACTGTACAAAAGAAGCTTGTGACTTTTCCACTTCACTTGTAAAGGGCTTAATATAAACAGTCGTTCCTTTTCCATTTCCGGTCTCTGTTAAAGCAACTCGCCGTGTTCTCTGCAAGGAGATGTTTATTTAAGTTAGTGGGAAAAGTCTCCAGTGCCAGTGTCAGCGCATTGCAAGAGTTAACGGGTTGGTTATTAAGTGACTTATTAACTGAGAGAGAAAGAGAGAGAGAGAGAGAGAGAGAGAGAACTGTTGAAGAAAAAATGGTGCACATGATGTTTTCTATTCTGGAGACTTTTATTCCATATTAATGGAAGGAGTCTCCAGTGTCACTGCTTTCTAACAGTCTGAGGTAAAGCTTTATTATTATTATTATTTTTGTCTAATTAGCTTCAGGTGAGTCCAAGAGACTGTTTCCAACTGCTTTTACAGAAGCGATTACAAGAATCAACCCTTACCCAATTCAAATGGTTAAAATAAATTCATTCGTTAATATCTGTGGCAGTTTAAAAGGTAATAATCAACTGGGTTGGGACTGGGTACCTTTGCTTGACATTAGACGACACCACTGATTACTTTCCCGTGACAGCATGCCACGCAGAGTGTTATGGCACTCGGGGAAAACATACAAAGCCCTGTTCAACGCTGCTGTTGCTTTCACACTTTGTCTCACTACAACGATCACTGTTTTAACCACTCATTCCGTCCAGGACGCGCGGGGAGCCACGGATCATACCTGTCCAGGGTCGAGGTCGGAGGTCGGACACTCATGTCTGCACAGCTCCGGAAGCTTCTCCACTCGTCTGTATGGTGAAACCGTAATCAGAGCGGGGTCATCTCCTCAAGCCGTCCGTCTCACCTTCTCCCTCGCTCTCGATTCATTCACAGGGCAAAAGGATGTCTTGCTGTGTGTTAGAGTTTTTATTGTTATTGTTATTTAGATCTCCAGGCCACGGCGACGGTCCTGGTACGGCATGTTTTCGTTAATCGTGAAGCTGAGCGAAATCTTCTGTCATGGTCCGAGCAGGAAGAGTTGGAGATGTTTCCTCGGAAGTCACCTTAAAAGCTCTGGGTTTGGGATAACATGTGATCTGCAGGTGTTAGCATTTCCTTAGTGATTTGAATAGAAATTGGTTAAATGATCACAAGGCAGCATGACAGCAGGGTGAGCCTTCATTCAGAGTCATCTTTCATTTAGGAAAACCTCAAACTAAACAAAACTACACTTTAGTGTTAATACTTTCTCTTTTATTTTTTTTTGCTTTAAAGTAGTTTTAAGCTACAGTGCATCCTTAAATCAGTAGAAAACGAGTGTGTTTCATAGTAAACAATAACAATCCTTTGCTAAGCATCACTGAACTCTGTCACTAATCAGCCGAGGCTCCAATGGTGTAAACAAACCAAGGTGACTCAGTGACTCAGGGGACAAAATACACCTTAAACACCTCAATTTATAAAGTGCACCCATTAAAACAAAAAGCAAGTTATTTATTTACTTTGCACTTACCATCAAAATAACGCAGCTACGATATTTTATTTGTCTCAAGCCAGAAATCTGCATGTAGTGCTAGCTAGCAAGCAAGCTAGCTCCAAAAACAAGGCTGCTTAATCATTTAAAGTAAATTTAAAAAAGAAATAAAATTACAATTAACTAGCTGTTGCTCTTTTCTAACTTATTACACGTTAGATGTAATATTTCTGGCGCAAAACGAGATAAACAAACAGAATCCCTAGATTAAATATTCCAGCACCCTGGTAACCCAGGGTTGCAGGCCGGACCGAATCCCCGACGTTGCGTTAAAGCGACGCCGGAACGCAGCACTCCTCTCTCGGCTACGTCACGCATCAACCCCCCCCCCGCGCAGGCCCGGAGTAACCTTCTCAAGCTAACTGATATAGCCTCGGGTCAATCAATGAATGCGTGGACTGCTTTCAGCTAAAAAGCAAACCTATAACATCCAAACAGGACAAATGAGATTAAAAAGGGATAAAAAAAAAAAAAAGAGAGAGACAAGCCCACAAGTATTTGTATCAGTCGCTGGAAAAATTCCTTTAAAAAACATTAACCGAGCCCAGCAGTCGTGCAGCTTCATCAGCTCAGTGTGAAAGCGGTCCATTCCGCAGGATCCGTCTCCATTGTGCTGCTTTATACATCCGCATGGTGTGTCTCAGGACTCGGGTCTCCGTTCAGCATCTCCACACTGGCCTGTGTGCTTCCCTGGAGATCATTTTAACGTCTGAGCAGCAAAGGATTTGATTCTCCTACCTGCTGCAGCAATCACACCAAGCACCATCGCCGTGAGGTTTATGTTTGGAGACAAACAGACTCACCGTCGCCATCTGTCGGTGGGAGAGGAGAACTGCAAGGAAAACTGGAATCTGGACCAGGGCTGATGGGGGTCACCAGAAAACAGTCACCAGCATAGAAAGAAAACTTGGGAATACTTCACTCCATCGCTTTTCTCTAGCCCCAAAAACTTCAGGTTGATTTGATCAAATTTCCAGCATCAGTCCAGGAAAACCAGACCTTCTCCTGGGAGGCAGACGTGCTAATCAAGCAACAGGCCTAAGCGGTGAAAGATTTATCATAGCAGGCGGCAGCGCAGCAGCATCGGATCAGGGTGAAGTCCAGGGTACGTTCGGGTGGGTAACGACTGCCGTAAGCCTGGCCCGCCATGCAGGATTGGCCATTTTGACTGTTGAAAAGGCAGAAATACGCCGATTGGTGGAAAATTCTCGTCCCTGAAAGTGTTAAAACAGAATCAAACAAGTTCAAATGACTATAATGTACATTATACAATCAAATTAAGTGTAAAAAAAAAAAAACATGTAGATTTAGAATAAATATGGACAGTGATTCAGTGGGATTAGCAATAGGAGTGTGTATTAAACATCAGGCCTTTTAGGAGCCTAAGCGCAGCGTGATTCTTCAGTGAATCATGACTGCATGCTCCTCTAACACTTTGTGTACACAGCTCTGATATGAGGTGACTGTGTTAGCATTTCCTCAGGCACTTTGAGCGGTAGGCCTACACATCCCGTAAACCGTAAGTCTGTGTTTAAGCTTCAGGACAATATTCCTGGTGCTGTCTGAACACGGCGGCTGCGAGTCACTGCTCTGATCACATCAGAAATCCTTATGGTTTAAAAAGCTGAGTAATAGCTCAGTGTCGGGCCTTTATTTCGCACCAACATCACCAAAGTTCTGTTTGTTCCTGTTTACACTGAGTCTTATTATTCTTTGAGTCTTTAACTAGCAGATTATTTTTACTTACATTCATGTATTTAAATTTCATTTGTAGATGTTTTTAATCACAGACCTCCTTCAATGTAAGCATTTGTACTTGAAACCAGACCGTCAGTGACGTGGCGCTCACCTGGCCCCCATAGTGCAGGTATTTGACCGAATATTTATAGGGACATGCATCGCAGAATTGTATTATTTTTGTCGTAGCGCATTTTCATGAATGTATTTATGAGAGCAGGCATGATGGGTAAATTTCTGTAAACATTTTTAATTCCGCAGGTAAAAGGAAGAAATGGGAAAATGTGTGTTAAGACCTGAACAGAAGGAGCTGGCCACTGTAATGGCTCACCTAGCTCGGATTAGATGAAAACAAGCAAACAGAACTCAAATCGGTCAAGAAATAAAGGAGAAGGAGCATTTTGTTTGTGGTTTTAATAAATTTGCATAATTCATGGCTTTTTTAATTCTGTGTAGAAGCCGGCGGCACGGTGGTGGAGTGGTTAGTACGTCCCCCTTACAGCAAGAAGGTCCTGGTTTCGGTTCTGGGTTACCCCAGGCAAGACGCTATTGTGGATGCTAATGCCACCAGACTGTGTAATATCCTCGCATATGCAGCAAGGAAGAACATCTTTCTGCCCTGGATCAAACTGGCATAACATTATTATGGGATGTTTCCCCCTTGAATACCTGACCTGTCTGCTTCACTCTTCGGAGGGAAAGTTTTTGGACATTTGGTCCCCATATCTCCACTTTTCCAGCTCTACAGTAGCTGCAGTGCTTTCGAATGTTGTCCTCAGATAGCCTTTGCATGGTTTATAGCTTTTGCCGTGTATCTTGCTAATAACACTGTACCTGCAATCTTTTCATCTGAGACTCGTATAATCATGATTTGGGGTGTTTTCGTTTCTTATTTTTATTCTTTAGTAAATTTTTTTAAATTAACTTTTTAATTAGTTCTTCCCGTGTTAGATTGACGTGGGCTGATTCCTATTCACTCTACTGATGGGATGTATGTGAGACGTATATGTGTATAGACTGTCTAGACCAGGGGCGTCCATCTCATTTTCACTGAGGGCCACATCAGTAAATTTGAAGGTGATCGAGGGCCGAATAATCACTGAACATCTATTTTAAAAGGGCAACCATGAAATCTGCATGGAAAACTGATTTGTTTAGGTATTTGTCTTTTTCTTTATTCGTTTATTTTCTGACAGCACTTAACAGCGCTAAGCTAGCATACAATCTTTCTTGAGTCGTGAATGACTACAGTAGCTGTTTACTTGAAATAGGCTGCCGCCACCTAGTGGCAGGATGATGAATTAGGTTTCATGGTAACGGTCGATGTAAGCAGTGTACGATAATGATAATTTTTGAAAGCTCTTGCGGGCCGCAGAAAATGAGTTGGCGGGCCGGATTTGGCCCCCGGGCTGGAGTTTGAACCCTGTGGTCTAGACCAGTGTTGTGTTGAATGTTCTGTTGCTTTGTTGCTGTGATTGTACTATGTTGTATTGTCTTGTTATGTTGATGTAAAAAAAGGGGGGAAAGGCTCAATAAACACATTTGAGGAAAAAAAAAGAGGAAGGAGGTCCTGGTTTCAAGTCCCGGGCTCAGGCATTTCTGTGTGGAGTTAGCATGTTCTTCCTTCTATGGGTTTCCTCCAGGTTCTCCAGTTTCCTCCCACAGTCCAAAGACATTAACATTAAGCTAACTGGCTGTTCCAAATTGCCCCTGGGTGTGAATGTGAGTGTGAATGGTTATCTGTGTTGGTTCTGTGATGGTCAGGCGAATCATTCAGGGTGTACCCCGCCTTCGCCCAGTGTCGGCTGAGCCTCCCCGCCACCCTAGTAGGAGTAAGCGGTGCCGGAAATGAGTGAGTGAGTGAGTAGAAGTTTGAAATCCCGCACCTAACCCTATCATATTAAGCAAACGAAATCACAATCGCTCAAGAAATAAGGGAGAAGACGTATTTCGAAGACAGACAAATGCTACATTGGCATGGCATAAGTTCATGGTGCCTCTAGCCGGATGAGCTAAAAAAAGCACGAGCGCCTACAAATTCCTGAATAGTAACAACAGGTAACACAAATGGTCTTGCTGTTTCAGCTGTGCAAGCAACTTAACTGAAACTCTCTCTCTCTCTATCTCTCTCTCTCTCTTTCTCACACACACTCACATATTCACACACACACACACACACACACACACACACACACTGCGCAGCGGAAATGTGCTGTTTCTCTACAAAGACTTTATAACACTTGATTTATTGTCAGCTGAATGTACAACCGTTTCAAATGATTTCCATCTAGTGCCTCCTGTGATCTCTTCTACCCTCTACCAGTACTGTCATTATAAAACTCCTTTAAAATATAGTTAATCAAAGCACTGTTTTCATGTTAAGTTAATTTAGGGTGCATGAAAAAAAAATAATAATGATGGAATAATAGAAGAATAATAAATAAGGAATAAAACCCTTTAAGGGTGAAGCTACAGTTTTAGAAAAAGAATGGAAGAAAAGACGCAGTGTGATGCATTGAGTGATGATTAAGTTGATTATTTTCTACAGCAACACACCCAGAATTATTTTATTGCTCTTATAATACAGCCAGCAAATTGTAATACTTAAAGAGGTACTGCAGACTGTGCTTGGGGTTAATACTGACAATATCACAATTTTAAAAGTACAAAAGTAAGAATGTTATGGGTTGAAAACGGCCCAAAATACCATCCACTGCTTAAAATCATCCTGCATATTACAAAAGCCATGTTACTGTACAGTCCACCGTTTGGTACTTCTGTACATCAGAAAAGTTTCAGAATGTTAACGCCCTCTAACTGAGCAGGAGACCTTTCTTCAATTGTCTAACTGCTTAATCCTTTCTTGGGTCAGAGCCTGAGCTGACTCTGGGTGAAGGCGTAGTACATCCCAGACAGCTCGCCAGTCCACCACGGGGCCAACACGCACACAACCATTCACACTGAGGGGAGGATTGGAACGGCCATTCAGCTTAATGTGCATGTCTTGGGACTGTTGGAGGAAACTGGAGCACCCAGAGGAAACAAGCACAGGGAGAATTTGTGGGAGAACTACACACACAAACACAACAATAACAACACCAACAACAACATATGAAGATGATGATGAGTGAGTTTTCCATACATGTCCCTACAAATGAATGTTGCTTCTGATACAGGAATATAACAGTATATATAATAACAATAATAATAATAATAATAGTAATAATAATAACAATAATAATAATAATAATAGTAATAATAATAATAATAGTAATAGTAATAGTATTAGTAATAATAATAATAATAATAATAATAATAATAATAATAATAGTAATAGTAATAGTATTAGTAATAATAATAATAATAATAATAATAATAATAATAATAGTAATAGTAATAATAATAATAATAATAGTGATAATAGTAATAATAGTAATAATAATAGTAATAATAATAATTGTAATAATAATAATAATAATAGTAATA
>JBCNYH010000010.1:19656421-19663921 GCA_039654325.1 Tandanus tandanus
GCCTACTCTTGACGAAAATCAGCAATGGTTCTTTTACATGCCTCTCACCATAGACAGTGAGAGACATGGCCGGCCTTCGATAACGCAGTTAGCTGCACTGGGGGGACAGCAGTGACAACCGTTTGATAGTGGGATCTGAACCCCCGACCTTGGGAGCAGTAATCCAGCACCCTACCACCGGGCCACCTCTGCCCCTTGTGCAATTTATGTGACTTAATTAAGTACATTTACTCAACTGTACTTAGGTACAAATTCAAACCTAAAAAGCTTGACGTATGCTTGACGCTCAAGCTTTTTAGGATTATTATGACCTGGATGATTGAGAATCTACACCAACATACAAATTCAAAGTACTTGAATTTCACTTGAGTATTTCCATTTTATGCAACTTTATACTTTTACTCTACTGTCATTACAGAGGTAAACATTTTAGGTGTTAAAAAAATTACTCCATTTTACAGCTGTAGCTATTAGTTCCCCCCCCCAATACCCCTCCTGTCCTGTGAATACCACGTATCCCCAAATTTGGTGATTTTGAATTTCAGTGTTTGCGATGCACTGAAGGATTAAGTGTTCCTTTATGGTTTGAGGAATTTGTTCGACTTCGTAAGCTAAATAAACTCTCTAAAAACCCTTCTGGATTACATGAAAAAATGCACAGAGACAGAGATGAAAACACTGCTGATTTACTGAGATACATGGTTGTCACATCACAGTATATAAAGTAAAGTAATAGACAGCAAATATAAAATAGTTCAAATTGGTTCTACAGCAGTGAACTGCAACCTTATCAGTATATCGCAGAAGGAGTACTTGTTGCATATTTAAATAGCGGAGCTCCCAAGCAGAGCACCCCAGACTTTGAATATGACTTGGATGGTGGTCCCGTGTCCGTCTGGTGTCCACAGAAAACCCAATAAGGCTGACATATGATTGCCTGTTATGTATCACTTATCTACATGATGCAATAAAAAAAAATTAATAAAAACTGACTTATTATCATTAACAAACCCAAACCCCCCCAAAAATCGTACACCGCTGTAACGAATGTAACGGCAGAATCAGGAAGGAGGACAGACTTGCAGGTAAATTAATGTTTGTGAAGCAAACGCTGAAATCAGAAGCTTGACAGGAGATAAACTTTTGAAATGCATACTTAAACAAGACAGGTGACACAATTCTTTTCCCTCAGTAAGGTTTTGAATGTAAGATCTGAATACCAGTGGTTATATCATGAATCGTACAGTTCTCTGTTTCATTCATTCATTTGCTGAACCACTTAATCCTACTAGAGGCGTGGGGAAGCTAGCGCCTATCTCATCCGACATTGGGCAAAGGCTGGGTATACCCTGAACAGCTAGCCAGACTACTGCAGGGCCAACACAAACACAACTATTCACCCTGACACGCACACCTAGGGGCAGTACGGAACAGCCAACTAGCCTGCTGTGCATGTCTTTGGATGGTGGGAGGAAACCAGAGGACCCAAAGGAAACCCACGCAAGCACAGGGTGAACATGCAAACTCCACACAGAAACGCCCAAGGCCGGGGATCGAACCCAGGACCTTCTTGTTGTGTAACGACTGCACCACCCTGCACCCTGTACATTTCTTTGTCGCTGTGATGGACCCAATAAATCGTCATGTTGTGTACGGATCATCAGTGGGTGCATCAGTGCTCCTTAAAATCAACTACATTAGTTAATTTATTATAATTGGGGCGACACGGTGGTGTAGTGGTTAGCACGTCCGCCTCACAGCAAGAACATCTCCGGTTCGAGTCCAGGGCTCGGGTATTCCTGTGTGGAGCTTCTCTTTCTTGTGCTCATGTGAGTTTCCTCCGGGTACTCTGGTTTCCTCCTCTAAAGACATTCACATTAGGCTAACTGGCTGGTCCAAATTGCCCCTAGGTGTGAGTGTGAGTGAGAATAGTTTTGTGTGTGTGTGTTGGCCCTGCGCTGGTCTGGCAAGCTGTTTAGGGTGTACTCCATCTTCACTCAGAGTAGGCTGAGATAGGTGCCAGCCTCCCCTCGACCCTAATGGGATAAATTTAAATATACTTAGCTCACATGTTTAGATATACCCATATACCCATTAAATGTGAAGTGCATACTCTGATGTATCAGCCAAACTGCAGTCAGAGATGGTCTGTGGTGGGGCTTCAGTCATTTACACCAATGTTGATCAAGATAAAGGAAATTAACAGCTGTTGTTTACTCACATGTTGCAGTTAACCACATAAATTCAGTCTCCACCTGGGAGGACGCCTACGCTAAACCCGCGGCACGCATTATTTTTCTGAGAGACGAGAAAACGTCAGTGGGAAGGAAGTAGTGATGAGTAAATTGAGATAAATTAGGCTGGTTTGATGAGTAAGAGAGATAAGATTCCGATTTTAACCTTTAAGTTGATATTAAAATTTCGAGCATCTGCTGGCGCGGAAAAAAAAAAAATTCAAAAGAACGAAAGAACACCTTAGAAAGTCTTCCAAACAGAGTCGGCTGGGATGGGCTTCATCCTACCCGTGACCTTAGTAAAATTAAGCGATTCTGCAAATAGATTAATTATTAAACTGCATTAATGTATACTATAACTACAATATATGTAATTTAATAAAAATATTAAAATTATTTGAATATAATTTGATAATTTTGTCTTATAACAATATGTAAAATATGCACAGCCATAGAGAAATTTAGCAATCACTTTTCATGGGGATCCCTATGGATATATATATATATATATATTAAATAAAGTTCTTACAGCATCGAGCTCATGCCTTGAAAAGATTTAGATTCTAACACATGTATTTTCTTTTCTATTGTAATAACCGAGTTATATAAATAGAAGTCCCTTGTAAAAGTGTCTGAGTGGGACCTCTCAAGCAAAATGACAGTTAAATAAATAATAAATCAAGCTACAGCCTATAAATCTTTATGAGAAGGATGTGTCTTTCACAGACAATAACCTGGAGCATAAATCATAGCAGTACTCTGACGTGCAAAGAAACAGATTATCTAGATGACAGGCTGGAGTGGTGAGGTCAGTTTCAGGGTAGCGTTGGCGTGACTGTCTCTGAACGCTGGACGGATTGCTGAATGCTTATGTGATGGATGGGAGAGATGGACTTGCGTGTCTTTTCCCTTTGCCATTAAGAAAAAGGCTGATGGTGTCCTCGGGGATGCCCGGACATTGAGAACACATGGACAGAACGGGATTCGAACCTGAATGTGAGCTTAATCGTGCACCTCTGATCGTCTGAACAGCATTTCCATCAGTGTGCCTTTGGGTGACTGCTGTCGAAATGTTAATTAAAATGGGAAAATTATGAAGAGACTATTGGCTGTTTTGTTCCCTTTAAGCATGCCGATGGTTAGGATTCATTAAGCAACTCCAGATCCACATTCCTGGAATAAATTAGCATTTTGATGGCGATTCTTTACCGAAAGCCATGCTACATACGGCAGTGTTTTATTCCTGTCTGAAAATTTATCCCTAGGGCTCCTGAGACTGAATCAGTTGGGGCTTAATTTCATAGGGCCGACAACGACTCAGATCGGCACAAGAAACCTAATCAGCTCTGCCTCTCTGCCATTTCTTTATGAATGCGTTCCCTTTGACAGGAAGTGCTGCGCTTTTTGCTAGGCTGTTAAATACATTCCGGTGCTCATTCTCAAGCTGCAGCAATATTGGAACGAGTTCTAAAAACCACCAGGGAGAATCTGGAGCGAGTGAAGAACAGGAAAGGAGAGCGAAGGACGCTGCTGACGCCTACAACTGCCGCAGTTTAGTATTCTCTCTCATCACTGACAGTGATTCCTCTATCTCCACTGATCACCTGTGAAGTCTGTTTGCCCGACAGAACGCTTCATAATCATACAGAGCACGGCTGCGGTCACCTCTGAGAGCTTATGTAAAGAATAACACACTTTTGTGCTCTTATAGGAGAATAATCAGTAATATAGAGCCAAACTTATTATTTATGAAAAGATGGAGGAGAATAAAATACCCGAAGGTACTGGAAAAAAAATGTGTGTTTATATTCTAAGGTTTTGCGATAGTGCAATATTGTTTTTTATTACTGACAGCGAATATATTCTGTACTACTGTATGAGTGTTACTGTAAACTGATGGATTGTATTATATATATATATATACAGGGACCGGACATAAGAAAATCGACACCTAAAATTCCAGAATGAATATTTGCTGGTTGAAGAAGAGGTTTGCGTCTTGCTGCTCGGCCATAATAGCCCATTTGATGAAGGTAGCGTGTAACAGTTTTTGAGCTGGTTTGGATGTTTTCTGCAATGTCTGCAGCCTTGGAACTGGAATTTTTCTCCACTGCTCTCTTCACAGAGCGAAGGCATCTTTCTGATGGTCGACCTGGTCGTGGATCCGTGGTGGTCTTACCTTCACTGCTGAACTTTTTACCGTTGACAGAGAAATATTCAAATTGTCGGCTAGGTGTCGCTGGCTGATGCCGCCCTCTGACTGACCCACAATTCCACCTCTCTGAAAATCTGACAATTTACTGACTTAAATTTAATGAACACTAGTCAGACTGCAGGGTAAAGGTGCATAAAGTTGTGCTAAAGTTTTGCAAGCATGCCTCGCACTCCAGGAGCTCAAGAATCGTCAGATTTCCAGGGAGGTCGAATTGTGGGTCAGTCAGAGGTTTTATTTTTTATTTTTTATTTTTGTACTTTTTTAAAATTTGGCTAAAGTTTACCTGCACATTTTCAGTTTGAGAGTTTATACGATAATTCATCTGCCTAAGATGCCTTTCAGGCAGTTTGTCTTTGACCACCGACATGCACATATTTTCACCAAATTTGGTGGGGACACTACACTACCTGCGGCCCAGAGGTCTCCTTAATTTTGGAATGCCTGGGTCAAAGGTGAGGGTCAGAGCAAGGTCACAATGTTTTGGAGAAAGAGCACTTCTAACTTTAATACAAATGCTGATAGACATGCTGTTACTATGGAATGCTAATAAGAAACAACCGATGGACTTTCAAATAAGACAATTTCCTTTGACCTTGAGTGACCTTGAAAGGTAAAAATCAAGGTCACAAGATTTGGAGCACTTATAACTTTGAAACCAGTGCTGAAAGGCATGCCATTACTATGGAACACTAATAGGAAACAATATATGGGCTTTCAAATGAGACAATTACCTTTGACTCCGAGTTAGCTTGAAAGGTCAAATCTAGCCATCTTTTAAATTCTTAAAACCAGAGAGTTGTTCTCTAATTTGGTGACATACACATACTATAGATCAAGACAAGCACATGAGTAATGAAATGAGCACTGGTAAAAGCCAGTATCCATATAGGGCCTATATGCTACATTATCTATGGTGCTAGGCAGAGGTATGTTGCACTCTATGAGTTTGTGCTGGTCAGAAGTCTATGCTAACTCAAATAACCACTCTTTATAACCACAGTGAGGAGTAAAGCATCTCACAGCATGTCAAACCTTGAGTTTGATGGGGTACAGATGCAGAAGATCACAACGAATTTCATTCCTGTCAAAGAAGAAATGAAATCTAATGCAACAGCGTGCACATACATCACATTGTTGTAATGATCTATTATTACACTATGTCTGTAAGTCTGATTCTAGCATGCTGTTTACGCTCTGTGCAGCACCAGGCAGATTCTCTACTGAAGGAAATACAATCATAAAAAAAAAAAAAAAGGGGAAAAAAAACCCCACTGAAATGTATTTCCCTTTAGAGCACTAATACGACTCTGGATTTGCAGTTATGCACAATAAGCACAGACCATAATAAATATCTTGTTAATGTCCTGTATAAAGATTTATCTTCATTACACAGAATCTGGATGTAGAAATGAATGTATGGATTTATCAGAGTTTAAGAAGCAGGTCGGCTCAAATCATTAAATCAGCCTAATAAAGTTTATTACAAATAAAATATCTGCATTTGGAATCGGAGCGCGCGGCGTGTTTTCAGATAAAGACATGAACATGTGCAATAAAGAGGACGCTCGCTCGTAAACGGTTAATTTAGTCTCGGGAATGACTGTGATGCAATAAATGTAGCTTTCCCCTTGTAGATATTCAGGTGTATCTGACTCTCAATATGACGAATAAGCCGTACTAAATTTGGTAAAACAGTGAGTGTGTTTAGTTCTTTTCATTATCCATGACATGACTGTATGTCTATGCTGAACAGATTACTATAAATTATTCTACCTTTGACCGTGACTTAAACAGCTTCTTTAAAAAGCTGTTTCAGTTTCAATCTACTCCCTGTGGCAGTGCTGATCTTGACATGAGCCCTCTATTTTCTTCCGTACAATGATATGAAGGACACTCAAAAAAGGAATGAAAGAACACCTTCTCAACTCCATTATACCCTCCATTCACTCTCTATTATGTTAAATGTGAATCTCACTCTCCAGGTCCATGTGACTTCCACTGTAATTATATAACCATGCATCGCATCTATCCTACTGTAGTGACTGAGTGGAATGCTTTAAGATTAAACATTGAGTTTAAGGGAATAAATCAGTTTAATGTAACTGGTTTAGCTCTTCAGCCACTGATGAGTTCATTTTAGGAGCAAGCTGGGACTTATTGGGAGGTATTGCATATTCCTTCATATACAGTCCTGTGCAAAAGCTTTGAGCCACCCTGTGCTTCATAAGTACAGACTTTGTTACCCCAGCCAAGGATATTATGTTTTAGCATTGGTTTGTCTGTTTGTTAGCAGGATTATGCAAAATGATATAGGTGGATTTTCATTTGGACTAGGATGACTCTATCCGGCTCTATGACAATCTGGACCTAATTGTGAATCCAGGATTTTTTCATTCATTCATTTTCTGAACCGCTTAATCCTGATTAGGGTTGCGGGGAGGCTGGTGCCCATCTCAGCCAACACTGGGCGAGGGCCTCATTTTTTTATTTTTGGTTTAATTTTTATTTTTTTAATTAGGTTTATATTTTCGGGGTGCTCTTGCTATATATTTTTTTTTCATTTTGCAATACTGTATTAATCCCGCAAGGGAAATTATTGCCTCTGCATTTAACCCATCCAAAGTGAGCACACACACACTCGGAGCAGTGGGCTGCCACACACACTGGGGGCGAGCAGTTAGGGGTTAGGTACCTTGCTCAAGGGCACTTCAGCCATGAAGGTGGAGGACGGGAAGGTGCAGCTCACCCCCTCACCGCCACACATTTTTCCTGCTGGTTCAGGAATTGAATCAGCGACCTTTCGGTCCCAAAGCCGCTTCCCTAACCATTAGGCTACAGCTGCCCCACCTGTAAAATTAAGATATTGTTCAAATAAAACAAATTGATGTTTTGTACATTATCAGTTCAGCATCAAAACATTTAGATTTTCACATGTTAGTTTTCAAAAACGAAAAAATTTAATTTTATTGCAAATGAAAGTGCTTGTCTACCAGTGAAAACAGCAACAGATTAAACACGAGACACTTTTCTGACAAATCATAACGAAGGCTG
>JBCNYH010000010.1:19678425-19691247 GCA_039654325.1 Tandanus tandanus
GTGTGTGTGTGTGTGTGTGTGTGTGTGTGTGTGTGTGTGTGTGTGTGTGTGTGTGTGTGTGTGTGTGTGTCGGCAGGAGGTTCAAGTTTTAAGTGTATCTGTATGTATAAGGATGAATCTAAATCTGTGCAAATTGGTGTGTGTGGGTGGTGGTGGTGGGGGGGGATATGACTGTTTCTAAGTCCATCCTGGCTTCCAGCCGTTGTAGATCTGCTATTCTCATTAGGGAACAAACAGTGAAGAGCAGCAGATGGATCCTTTTCTTTCTCTTCTTATTGGGAAAGCATTCCCTCAGGACCATAAAGCAAATCAAAACTATTTCTATTAATCCCTTATTTCAGGAAAAAGAAAGTGAGTGAAATGAAATATGCTGGAATCTATCACTCATGATGAAATATTCAATGAAGTCACGCCAGAGCGCACATGATGGATTTTGGTTTGGTTCATAAAGCCGAACGAGGAAAAGACAGACGGGTTCAGCTCAGACGTTTTGGGAAACCCCTCGTGTGAACAACCGAGAGGCCTTACATCCAGAAAAATCCCCCAGGGGGAAGAGAAGCAGTTGGAAAACATCCACTAGCCGGAGGACACCGTGAATGGATTCTCCATGTCCGATTGTTCCGTGCAAATCCATCGCCGTTGACGGTTTCAAGGTCTTTGTGTGTCACACCAGGTGATCACCAGGCCGGCGTTGATGAGTTCTCCAGAAGCGGGAGAGGAGAAGGAACACGTGAAAGTCAGCACTTTTGAGCAGTCGGCTTAACTACACCATGCACTCGCAATCAGATTGAATCAGTGTCACAGAGGCAGGTTCGGTCGCTGAGGGCTTCATCAGTGGCTGTCAGGACACAAAGGTTCAGTGTGCGATCTTTCGAAAAGGACTAAAGGAGCATCGAGGAGTCAGAGTCTCCCGCCAACAACTGTTATTTCAGCATTTATTAAAAATGAATGCAAAGTGCTGCTTGGTATCATTTACAGAAATGCAGGGAAGTCTGACACCAATATATTGTTTTAAAGATGAACAAATGGAATGTGTGGGATTTTTTTTTTTTCTTTGGGTGCTATTCACTTTTTAAATTTTTTTTTTTTTCAAGACCAGTTGTATTTCATTTCAAATCTAACACATGAACGCTCCTCTAAGACAAGGTTAAATCCAGAACTCTAATGCATCTTTAATTGTTTCTCTGTGGGAACCACTAATGTTCTTTCTACCTCCTTTAACAGAGTGTTTTCCTATCGAAAGGAGATCGAAGTCAAATCCTTTAAGAAGCTGAAATCCGTTATCCTCTCAAAGAAAATTCCCTGAGGCTAACATTTTGTTTTAATCATCCATTCACTCCAATATTTACACATTTTATTTAACATCCTAAACATGGATTGGAGCACGTCTGCCTCACAGCAAGAAGGTCCTGGGTTCGATTCCCGGGCTCGAGGCGTTTCTGTGTGGAGTTTGCATGTTCTCCCCGTGCATGCGTGGGTTTCCTCTGGGTACTCCGGTTTCCTCCCACAGTCCAAAAACATTCGCAGTAGGCTAATTAGCTGTTTCAAATTGCCCCAGGTGTGAGTGTGGGTGTGAATGGTTGTATGTGTGTTGGCCCTGCGATGGTCTGACGAGCTGTCCAGGCTGAGATGGGCGCCAGCCTCCCCGAGACCCTACTTAAGATTAGAAAGCGGATTAGAAAATGAATGAATGAATGAACATGGATTGTTTCATTTTCACTTCTCGCACTTATTGTAATTCACACACACAACCATTTACATTCACGCTCACACCTAGGGGCAATTTGGACCAGCCAATTAGCTTAATGTGCATATCTTTGGACTGCATGAGGAATCCGGAGTACCCAGAGGAAATCCACGCAACCACAGGGAGAGCATGCAAAGTCCACACAGAAACGCCCTCACTGAGCCCGGGACTCAAACCCAGGACCTTTTTTCTGTGAGGTGAGAATGCTAAGAGCTAGACCGACGTGCCACCCCGCGTAATGTAATATTACTTTACAAATCATTTAATTCAGGTAAGAAATGTATTTATTTGGAAATGCTGTAGTCATCATCAGAGTCGACTTGGCTATTAAACGTATCCAGACCCTGCATTCCTCCATCCCGCAAATACATACCGCTCTTTTCATCGGCACTGTAGTTACTGAATACGCGCTAAGCAGAGTCGTTGGATGATTTTTATGTGTTGAATGAAGAAAATTTGGTCCATTCAGTGTGTGAATACATGTGTGTGATCTCTGACACCCCTTTTCTTACTATCCTTTCATGTTTCTATTTTATTGCCGCAAGTAGTGCTGAGCTGTCTGATAAAGTCAAGGTCTGGTGTCAATAAAAATGCTGTACAGAGACTCTCTCTCTCTCTCTCTCTCTCTCTCTCTCTATCTCTGTGTGTGTGTGTGTGTGTGTGTGGTATGAGAACATCATGCTGAGAACATCTATGTGAATAGAGAAATGCCTTCCTCGGCTCTACACTGTGCTTTCGTTTTATAGATTTATTTTATTTTATTATATAGATCAGTGTGTAACAATGATACACAGGACTCAGTACACTGTTCTGATTTCTCTCCATAAAACAAAACACTTCCTACACTATATCACAAATCCTTAACCTGTTACCTTTGTTGACGATGTTAAGCACCAGGAGGCTTTGTACGGTTTTCACTCCTGAAACTAGACATTCATTCATTCATTCATTCATTTTCTAAGCCACTTAATCCTAATTAGGGTCACGGGGAGGCTGGCGCCTATCTCAGCCGACTCTGGGTGAGGGCGGGGTACACCCTGAACAGCTTACCAGGCCATCGCAGGGCCAACACACATACAATGATTCGCTCTCACACTCACAGCTAGGAGTGATTTAGAACAGCCAATTAGCCTACTGTGCATGTTTTTGGACTGTGGGAGCCAACCAGAGTACATGGAGGAAACCCACGCAAGCAAGGGGAGAACATGCAAACTCCACGCACAAATGCCCCAAGTCTGGGAATCGAACCCAGGACCTTCTGGGCGGACGTGCCAACCACTGCGCCACCATCATACAACTATCGTTAGTTGTTTATTTATGTTACCTCATTTACGATGACGTCACATCACGTAACCTGACTATTATACGCCTCTTGTTCTCTATGTTACTCTCCCCAGGAAAATTACTTACGTTTGTTTTCCTTTTTCAAGATATAAAACAAAGACTAGCACAGGTACGCGTATGTACACGTATGCCGGAAGGACGGACAGACAGACGCTATAGGTTTTTCTTGACGTTCCAAAAGCAAGTTCATGGTTAGAAACGTTTTCATTATCAATGGTGCTCCGCTCGCGTGGCGCATTATTAATCATATGATGTAATAAAAATACAAAGACTAACCCAGTACCAGCCGCTGTAGTGATGATCGTCCTTGTGTCATGTGTTCATATGCTGACATTAAGTTGTTTTAATCACTTTTCAAAATATTATTTTCATTTAATTTAATTCTATATTATTTTTGGCACTTAGAGGGTTTGCTATAACAAGATATTAATAAAAAAAAATACATCATATGGACAAAAGGTTTTGAACTCTTGACCATAACACTTATATGTGTTTCTTGATGGTTGGACTCCAGGTTTCGTTCCTCTTTGCTGTTATAATACATTTCTCTCTCCTGGGAAGGCTCTCCACTAGATGTCGGAGTGTGGGCTGTGGGGATTTGTGAACATTCATCCACAAGAGCATTATTAAGGTCAGGCACTGATGTCAGGTGGGGACACCTGGGGCAGTCGGCATTCTAGTTCATTCCAAACATGTTCAGTGGGGTTGAGGACAGTGCCCTGTGCAAGCCACCCACAATCTCCCACTCCAACCTTGGTAAGGCATGTCTTCATAGAGCTCACTGTGTGTACAGGGGGAAGGTTATGCTAGAACAGGTTTGAGCTTCTTAGCTCTAGTGAAGGGAAATTGACAGCAAACAGAAGATGAAGCCGTTCTGCACAATTGGGTACTTTGTGGCACCAAGTTTGATACATAAGGGTCTGATGGTCAAGTGTCCATAAACTTTTGCCACCAAACAAACCCCCCCAAAAACCCCAGAAATATATATATATAATAACTTTTTTGTAGCTGAGGCATTTATCTTTATTATTTTTAAGAGTTTTTTAAGAGCACTGATTTAAGAGAAATGTATATTAGTGGTATTTCCATAAAATAACTGAGAAATACTATGGTGCCATATGGCAGCAATGTGGTAGACATATAGTAGAGAGCAGAATGATGAAATAAAGCAGTTTTTGGCACTCTATTTCGACCAGGTTTGGACTCTGTAACTGTTCTGCTTCTGGTCGGAGATCAAGAGCTCGGAACCTACTTGAAAGTCTACTTTTCTGCTCTATTTCAGCTGTTTATTTTTACAGTCTTGAATCTTGCGTCAATCCTTCAGCTATTAGTGATGGCGGCTTTAATAACTCAGCTATGACTAGCCTCTTGTCAAAGTAACGTCTGAGATTTTCACAGTTTGTGCTCCCAGTGATTAAGCACTGCAGCTTTCCATAGCACCGACTCCTTTTGTGTATAATTATAGGGCAGAGACAGCTAAACGTAATGCATGGCGTTCACCAACCCCTCTATTAATGAAGGTGTAGACTTCTAATGTAGTGTATCCGCTGTGTTTGCACTCTGATGGGGGAATAGGAGCGAAGAAGAGAGCCATCCGAGTCGACAAGTAATTCACAGAGAAGAAAAACGCCCCAGGCCTCTTATGGGTCATTTATCTATCAGGTACGACTCATTATGTTTTCTAATGTTTCACAGTATAGACAGGAAGTCACAGTTTATTCCACATGCTATTTATATTTGAGTAGCGCTTCACACTGAAGGACAAGTCCAGTCTATTGTGATCTTAGAATAATCCTGTTAACTTGAAACTTGCTTATCACAGATTCATTCATTCATTCATTCATTCATCTTTGAAGCGCTTAATCCTAATTAGGGTCACGGGGAGGCTGGCACCTATCTCAGCCGACTCTGGGCGAGGGCAGAGTACACCCTGGACAGCTCGCCAGGCCATCGCAGGCTTATCACAGATGTTGTTAAAATTAAAAAAAAAAAGATTAAAAACTAAAACAAAGAGTAATTGCTTAACACTACACTTCCCAGCACCCCTTTACAACACTTTTTGAATTTTGACACACATATCATGTGTCCATGAACACACCTGCACACACTTGAACTTGAAATTGCACTCCACATATATATATATAAGCACTCTGCTTGTTTCACTCCACATGAAGAACTCTTCTCTGTTACTATGACTTACCGAGCCTTTGTACTCACGGTTGATTTCTGTGCATGACCTGTTTACAGTTATCCTGCTGGTCTCAGATAGTCCAGGTTTGTGCATGACATCTGCTTGCTTTTGACGCTGCCCTCAAATAACTCTTGATGGAACTGTTTGCCTGATCCGCTGACCGGCGCTTGTTCATCGTTTTATCTCTGGATTAGGATTTGGATTTACATGACATGAAGATTCATTAAAACTATGTTTTATCTGCATACGTATCTCATCATCATTGTGCTCCATGCCACTGTGACATTGGTAACCATGCGCACGTAGAAACTTGGGTCACTTTGATGTTTATGTGCTGCAAACTACTTTTTTGGAAAAGTGTGAAATTGAACAGATTTAAAGCTTACCTTACACAAAACCTTGGCTAAAAAAACTATGAATATATGAAGACCCTGGTGTAAAAAGTACTGAAGTAATATTTTTAGACAATTCAAGCTGGGCATAGAAACATGTTGTGTTGGTTTAGATAGATATGTTGAGGAAAACCAAGGGCTGAAACCTGGTTGTCTCTTGTCGCCATGTATTATTAAAGTTATCTGTAAGTCCTCACTTCCTGATTTTTGTCATGGGTTTTGGCCCGGCACCCATTACAGTTTGAGAATATTGAGTTGGGCATACTGATTTTCTAATTGTTTTCAATGGTTCAGCAAAGTCCACCCGATGAATATTGTAGACAGGAAATGTGCCTTTTCTCCACTATAGAAGCAGCAGATTTTTATATTCTGGTACACAAGAAGTTCATAAGTCCAGCGTTTCAGTGCTAAAAGTGCCTTTGTCTAAAAAGACCAATCAACATATGACTTTATGATTTATTTCATTGACCAGTATAAACATATTAAGTGTTGAACTGGGTAATTTGGTTGCTTTGTGGTATCTATGTTCTTTACGAATTCTTTGTTTGTTGGTTATATGGCCGACGTATGATAATACCTTCAATTTGCATTGTGCAATATTACTGCTTTTAAAAGTCTTATTGTTCTCACCGGATTTTATTCACTCAGTAGCAACATTTTGTCCAAATATATAAATTTTGCTGACTTAATATGACCAAGTCCTTTTCTAGTTTCCATGCCTATAAAAACTAGGAATGTATTGACATGCTAATGAGGTGCTAAAAGTATCTTAAATCTAAAAGCAAAAAATGGTGCTGTCTCACTATTGATGAAGTTTCAAAATGCTAAAGCCTACATGTCAGACATCAAGGACTAGTCAGTGATGCATAAGAACTGCCAAAGTTTTAATGGCTGATTTTATGAGTCACTGATATTTTCAGATTTAAATTTCTCGGAATGGACATTTTATGACTTCAGCTGAAAAAAAAAAAAAAAGTTTGCACTATGAAAAGAGGCCAGTCACTGGTGGGTGAGAAGGTTGGTGCACAGTCAGCATTTAATTTTATCCCAAATGTGTTTGGTCTGGTGGGAGTCAGGACTCTGTGCCGGACACTCGAGTATGTCCACTTCAACCTTGGCAAACCTAATGGACTTCACTTGGTGTACAGGGACTTTGACATGCTGGAACAGGTTTGACAGGTTTGGGACTCTTAGTTCTGGTGAAGAGAAAAGTTGCAAAATTTACATACTTTGAACTTTGTGGCAGCAGTTTGGAGAAGAACCATATATGGGTGTGACAGTCAGATGACCACAGACATTTGGCCATATAGTGTACCTAAATGGAAGGAGGAGCCATGTAACATGTCTTTCCACTTGTCCAATCAACAGCATGCAGAACTTGAGATAAGATAGACTTTGCAATGTTGCAAAGACATCAATAGTAGGGTCTCATTATCAATCACACTAAAATGTACCTAATGTTTATTTAAGAAATAACAAGTGGGATGGTCAATTTCATCCTAGCTTTCTTATAGAAACCTCATTCCAACACTTGCATGTACCTCCAAAGTAAAAAGCTGATCAAATTCAGGAGCAGCATGGATATATTGAGTGCAAAGAAAAGCTCTGACGAAATCAAAAAAAACAACCTGGCACTCTGTGGATCTCCTACATTACAAGATAAACCTCAAAGTCCATAGGAGGAGGTAAAACATTCAAAAATGCTTTATAGAGAGGTTCCACATTCAATTTCTGGATAAACCACCATACTCTCCAATTCCCAGAACCAATGTCAGCTCATGTTGGGCTGTAAGTACAGGAAAGGTCATAAAAGCAGAAAGCTTAGCATTTAGATGATGCATCTGCCATTGACTTACTTACCCACCCAAGTAGATACCACAGTTTTACTAAACTCACACTGGACGATGGTCAGAATTAGAGAAGCGGCCTCCAAAAGGGCTGTCAATGGATTTATTAAGTGGGGAAAACACATTCAAAATGAACACTCATTCAAATGAACATATGAGTTTTTAAGTGCAGCTAATCAACAGTTTTTCAGCCTTTGGTACATGGTGGGTGCATTGAAGAAACCAAACTGTACAACTGTATACTACAGAAAATTATACTGAGTCACAATCACAGACAATTCTGAAGCACTTTTTTTAGTAGAACTTTGGAATACCCATTACATGAGTTCAGCCAGGAAAAAGTAATAAAATCTCCAAAATCTTGCTTCCCGTGGGTTTACACTGGGGCACGATGTCCACGGTCTCACTCATCTCCACAATTCAAAAAAGCGCAGAGCTCCATGATTTATGAGCATGCTTGGAGCATGATTTGGGTATAAAAAAAAGGCAGGGTGCATCCAAGAAATTAAACTTGAAGTAATCATTTTGCCAAGGTTATCAAGATCCCCTACTATGGTGCATCAAGGTCTGTTACATTCTGTTAAGCTCCACTGTGCTCTACTGCACTTCTCACTTTCTACCACAATTGGCATCAAATTGTAATGCATCTTAATAATTGTGACAACATTTTTGACAGTCAAAAATTTTGGCATGATCAGCTCATTTGAATCCACCAAGTTCCCCCGTGTTCCTCATCATGCACATCATGCCCCAATGTAAACCCAGGGTTACCACATGACTGCAGGATAATATACAAAAATATGTGATCAAATGCTGGCTCTCTTCCCAGTGGACAACAAAAGTTGAATTCAGTCCTGCATGATTGGCCTGCGAAGGTGTCTATTTACATCAAAACAAAGATAAGCTACACTCCTACTAGAGATGTTACTTTGAGGTGGAAATACCTTTTAGGAGCAACCAGGGTTTTTTTTTTTTTTTTTTTTGGTTCCTAGCAAAGTGCTCTCTTCCCAAGTGTAGAGGGATTTCTTGCCCTTCACTCAATGTTGGTGCATCAGAGAAAACAGATAACATAAATTAATAAAAGGATTTTGTGGGTTGAGAAACACAGCCATGAAACTATCTAAGAGTCCCACCAGATCATCCCCTTTTAAAGCCAGAGCATGCATCATTACACATTCAGGAAACATTCCCGAGCATCACATCCAATTTCTGGTGTGTCACTCACTTCTCACCAGCCAAATCACTCTCCAGGATGAGGGACACCTCTATGAGTAGTAACTGGAAGCATACAGCTGCTTTGACAAACCTGAAGCCCAAATGACTTGATGCATGCTCAATAACACAGGTAAAGATATCCCAAAGCGCAAAACATATTTTAAATGTACTGCACATACAGGAATTTGTACACAATTTCAGTCAATTCCCTGAACTAATCCAATAGATCTACAAATGGAAATTGGTGCCTGATCAAGAATTAAGAACTTTGTAGTACTGTTGTCATGTAAAATAGGGATGGGATTATTCATTCATTATTCATACCACTTATCCTGTTCAGTGTTGTGGGGAAGCTGGAGCTCATCCCGGCTGACTCTGGGCGAGACTAGGGTAGACCCTGAATATCTCGCCAATTCGTTGCAGGGCCATTAAAGATAAACAACCGTTTACATGAGTTGCAATCCAGAACAGCCAGTTAGTTGATATACATGCCTCTGGACTGTGGGAGGAAACTTGAGGACCCAGAGGAAACCTGCACAAGCATGGAGAGAACATGAAAAGTCCACACAGAAACACCCTTGCTGACAACATACCTCAATCCTAGGACTTTCTCGCTGTTAAGCAAAACTGCTAACCGCCATGCCCGAATGATAGGATTATATTCTTTCTAAGTTAAGAACACCAACCTTTTCAAAGGGACCGCTGTCATCTTACACAAATCTAGGATGATCCCTATTAACCCTATTAACTGTTTGCACAAATCCAGTACTTGGTATTTTTTTTTCTTTTCTTTTTTTTTTTGCCAGGCTACAAAATCAGCTACTAGATTAGAGGATTTATTACAAAAGTAACAGCAAAGATAAATCTCACCAGGACAAACCTTTCGTGTAAATGATTTAGCTGTTACCTGTGATTTTGCAGAGATACTAATATGCGGTCGCATAGACCCTCTGTTGGGACTGGTGACCGCTTAGAGTGCACCACTAATGAAAAGGCAGTTTCATGCATTAAAATGAATTCAGCAGCCAGCATAGCTGCTTGTGTAGGAGAGTGTAAGAGAGCAGAGTGTCTGTTCATTTAAATGTATAACAAGTTTATCAGGCGAGCAGTCTTTAAAAGCCTCTAATAAAATCAATTCTCAGAGTTACTCAAAATGACTCGCTTTAGATTCAACGCACCATTTATCAAATAAAGTGCTTTTTGTCACGGGCAAATGCAAAGCATTTTAGATAGAACACGTGTTGTCTATAAACTTTAGTTACTAATTCATAGGCATGAAATTCTGAGGTTTTCAATGATGCATTAAAGCCCACACGTTTTTGGTCCATACAAAAGAGCAGCCTTCAACAGCTTTAAAATAGGAACCCATTTCAGCTTTCTTAAACTGTGGAACCACCAGTAGAAGTGTGGAGGCTCCGGATAAGACAAGTTGAAAGGGAAACAATAGACAACTGTCAACATGGCAGCCTCCCAAGAAACTTCCATTCGGATACCAAGTTGGAGTACTTACAGATCTTTGTCTGCTTCATGCTTGAAGACTCCAACCAGGTTGGATACTCTTGATATTGGACCTTTAATACTAGCACCTTAAGAGTCACGACTACTGCAATAGGTGACATGGAAGAGTGGAAGAGCTGCATTTTCACCGAGTTTGATCATGTGATTGGATAGTGTGTAGAGTATTACATGTTCTCCTCATGTTCAAGTTCTGTTGGATTGCCTGTTTTTTATCCCAGACCTTTTATAAAAATGCTGGTAAGTGTACTCTGGCTCCTAAATTGCAGAATGTTTGCGACGTTCGAGTCTAAATTGCAGATTGTTTGTTGACTTACTTGCCGAAATTGCGAATGTGTGTGTGCATGGTGCCCTGACGTCCTATCGAAGGTGAAGTGCTACTTTCAGCCTCTGCTGTCCCCTGTAAATTGGCACCTGTCGCATCGTCTGCAACACCGCTGCTATCATCTTCCTCAACCAAGTCTACCATTTGTGAATGTAGAGCAGATACTATCTTCCATTTTTACTCTGCAAAGTCTCTGTTATGTTGTATGCATTGGCTATTTATTTGTTAATTTACTTTTTAAAGAACTCCTTAGTGACATTTCTAAACATTTCCCACATAGAAAGGTAAAAAAAAAAAATTTTTTAATAAATAAAAAACCTGTTCTTCAGATAATTAGTTACAACCACTTACTCATCCACTCCAGATGGGAAAACTGGCAAACAAATTATTCTCTATTCTCCAGAATAATACAGCTTTAAGGCACAAATAAATTGGACAAGTTGTCATGTATTTTTTCCCCATGTTCTTTCTTTTCTTTTTCTAATGATGTTGTGTCCTCAAACCTCCTTGTTCTTCAATGCTAGACCCAAATCTTCAGACTGAAGCAAATATAATATCAGGCAGCAGTTCATTTTTGGGAAGCAATTTCTTCAAGGTCAGTCACAGCCCAAAACAGCTTTTAAAAAAGGATGAAGCATAGCGTACCTGTTGAATAAAAGAAATAAAAACACAACCCCTCTAACTGAACTCCCTACCTTTTATAATGGATGAGAATTGAAAGAATGCCAGCCCATGCAGGCTACACTCTCAAAATAGATGCGTAAATACAAACACATTGTGTGCCAATTTTTAACACATTCGCATGTCTTATTACACTTATTCATACACATACTACTTCTGATACCACTGATCCTGATCCTTCCGCTTTCTGAAAATCCTGAGGTGCTAGTCCGAATTGGCGTTCTCATCTTAGAAGCCCCTCGCTCTTGCTGATGATGTTCCATATGGACCTAAATATACACTGAGAATCTATGAAAATCACTTGACACAACTGGTGATATAAACTCCATCTATCCATACTTTTTTTTCTGCTTATCCGAGGTCGGGTCAATGAGGCAACTCTCTAGGTCCTCCTGGGAGATCCTTAGGCAAGACAGGATATATAATCCCCCCAGTGAGTCCTGGGTCTGCCTCGGGGCCTCCTCCCAGTTGAATGTGCCCAAAACACTTTTAAAGGGAGGCAACCAGGAGGCATCCTAATCAGATGCCCGAACCACCTCATCTGACTCCTTTTGATGTGGAGGAGCAGGGGGCTCCCCCGGTTGTCTGAGCTCCTCACCTTATCTCCAAGGCTAAGCCCAGATACCCTCTGAAGGAAACTCATTTCATCCGCTTGTATCCCCAACCTTTTTCTTTCAGTCACTACCGAATATAATAGATATATAAATGTAAATATAAACCCTTTTACTAAAATAAGTTTGGACTACAATTACCATTACAGTTATAAGATAACTAGACTTCATGTTAAACTATAGTGAAGTTTCTGCTACATGGTTTATATTTTTATCTGGTTTCACCCAAATGAGGATGGGTTCCCCTTTAGAGTCTGGTTCCTCTCAAGGTTTCTTCCTCATGTGGTCTGAGGGAGGTTTTCTCTGCCACCATCACCACATGCTTGCTCAGAGGGATGTATAGAGTTTATAGAGAAATGTTTCAAACCAGAAGTTTTTGTTAAATTTAAATTACATTGATTTACTGTGTTGAGCTGCTCTGTAAAAACGTTGTTACACACCTCTTAGGCCGCACAAACTCCTTCCCGTGCAAGGAGCTCACCTGTGTCCGTCTTAATTAAAATAAAAAAAGAAGAAATCATAAACATTTTGTTTAAGTGTGCCTTTTTGTTTGGGTGCCTGTTAGTATATCCTAAATCAATTACACCCCTCAGGCTCGGCGTATGTCGATAAATTAAATATCCAGCGACACCCCCAACCCCCACCACCAGCTTTGATGCATAACTGTTAAATATAATTTGTGTAAGTAGTGAGAAACAAATAACTAATTACTGGCATTCTATGGGGATAAGAATTCATTATGATTGATATACAAGCTATTATAATTTAAAGAATTTGGTAATGTGATAGGTGACAATGAGGCATTTATGTGTTTTTTTTTTTTTTTTTTTTTTTTTTTTTTTTTTTTTTTTTTTTTGGGTGTTTTTTTTGCATTTCCCTTCACCAAAACAACATACACACCCCCCCCACATTACATTACACGTAAACACCTAGCCAAAACAAAAAAAAACAGCC
>JBCNYH010000010.1:19703993-19719736 GCA_039654325.1 Tandanus tandanus
TGTGTGTGTGTGTGTGTGTGTGTATAATTAAAAGTAGAACACAATGGGAATTCTGTGAAGGGTTATAATTTCAGGTTAGTCTATATCAGAGAATTCAAGCTAGGTGAATGGGAATTCCAAGTTCAAGGACTCTTTCAGGACACTTTCCCATGACGGAATTTCCGTGGGACATACAGTGGATTGCAACTCGATACAGCACTCCCTACAAGGGCACTTCTGTATTGCTCTCTGTTGTCCCCGAAATGTTATATATCAGCATCGATAGTCCTCCTTCCTCGTCACAATCCTACGGAGTGAGATTTTCTCTCTTCTTTTTTTTAGTGACCCAAATGTAATTTTAAGATAAGAAGTCAAGACTTCAAAATGTAAAACAATTGTGTAGCAAATATACATTAAAAAAAAAAAAACAACAACTTGACATATTGTCTCAGTATAAGATAAAAATGTTTTTCTTTATGTGCAAACTAGAATAATTATTCAATTCCGATTGGTCAGAACAGTGGCATTGCATTCTCAAATCTGATTGGTCCGAAGGTGTAATTTTACTTTGTATACCAGCACAGCTACAACTTGTTCAAATGAATAGACTCATTTTTATATGTAATCATTTCCATAGTAATAGCTTACAGTATACACAGAGACTTACTAACGCTAATAATAAATGAAGGTAATGCTTCAATTTACCCAGTAAATACATCCTAAATTATAGTATATTTAACAAATATAAGTGTTTTAGTGTATATACACTACATGAAAACATAATTTTTATAGTTTATTTTTGCATTTTTTTAAGCATGACGGTAGCAGATGAGCTTGGCACGCACACGCATATGTCACATGACTTCCAGCACTGTGAGCACTCACTTGTCCAACTGCTTAATCCCACTCGGGTCCTATGGAGCCTATCACAGCCAACACTGGGTGAAGGCAGGGTGCACCCTGAACAGCTCACCAGACTATTACAGGGCCAACACACACACACACACACACACACACACCATTCACACTCACATCCCATCTAGGGGCAGTTTGGAACAGTCAATTACCCTAATGTCTTTGGAATGTGGGAGGAACCCAGAGTACATGGATGAAACCTATGCAAGCATGAGGAGAACATACAAACTCCCATAGACACGCCCGAGTCCGGGACTCAAACCCAGGACCTTCTTGCGGGCAGGAAAATGCTCTAACTCTAGGGATTGCCTTTCAGTGGTGATTCTATTAACTTTATTTTATTCCTCTGTTTATTTTTTTAATTGTTGTAAAATAGTTACTACTTTTCCTTCCACCGTATCGCTCTTCTCCCATTGATACAGGAGAGAAGCTGTAGTCAGGCACACAGAAAAACAGCGTCTGCTGGTTAATCAGTCACACAATAGTAGAAAGGAAATGAAGAAATGTTTGGAGAATAGCTCCTGAAGAATGACTCGTGAACAGGATGCTCGTGTAAACAAACATTTTGTGTTGGACATTTTTGAACCTGACTGAACTTGTGTTTCATAAGTAACAGTTGTTTGCCAAAGGCGATGTGGATTTCGCTGAATAGTTGCCGAGACAGAGCGTCTCCATCATAATACTCACTACATTTCATGATGGGATGTTTTTGAAATGAATTCAAAGTTTGAATAAGGTGCTTTTTTACCTTTAAAAAAAATTTATTGATTAAAAAAAAAAAAAAAAAAAAAAAGAGAGAGAGGCTTCGCTTTCTTCGTAGTTTTTGGAATGGCATTTGGTTTCCGGGTTTCAGATTCAGTGACCATGACAAACACTGAGTTTTTGTCAGTGGTGTGATGCCTCAGTGGTTAACGCTCTGGGTTACTGATCAGAAGGTTGGAGGTTCAAACTCCTGTACCACTAAAGCTGTCACTGTTGGGCCCTTGAGCAAGGCCCTTAA
Source organism: Tandanus tandanus (assembly GCA_039654325.1). Lineage (NCBI taxonomy): Eukaryota > Metazoa > Chordata > Actinopteri > Siluriformes > Plotosidae > Tandanus > Tandanus tandanus. The sequence continues at coordinate 19,705,888 of JBCNYH010000010.1, forward strand.
CCCTCAACAGCTCAGTTGTACAAAATGAAGAAGAAGAAAAAAAGGCAATTCTTCTTGGATAAGGCTCTGTGCCAAGTACTGTATATTGAAAAGTAATTCAAGTATTATTCACTTTTTGATAATGTCTATTATCCCACTATTAGCGAGTCAATCATATTGCGCCATTCCTCTGTAGTGTATACTAACAGATATGATTCAATATTAAAACATAGTACAGAAGTCCGTCCTCTTTTTAGTTTTTCATACTAGTACCAAATAAAACATGTCCTGTTTACAGTATGTGTATTGATATAATTCTATTAGTATAATTACTCCTTATAACTCTAATATTAAGTCAGTAAATACAGAGAAACTCCAGCTGAAATACTAAAAAATATCAAAACTCCCAATTCATGTTTCATCTGTAGTTTCTTGTGTTTATTACTTATTAACTGTAATAATTACCCAGAAAGTTCTGTAATTTACCAAATATTTATCAGGTAAATAATGTTATCCCTTTACCTTTAGCAATCCCTTAATTGACTGGGGATTGAGGGGGCTAATAATTTCTTAATATTTCAGCTGTATTTATTTATTTATCATAGATATATTAATCGTAGTTATAATTAATTACCAGTAACGTACTATAATTTAGCATATATTCACCAGGTAAATTTGTGTTAATTAGGGGACTGTAAAAGGAAGGGTTACCAAAATAGATAAAACAAATGTATAGCACTGAATGGTTGAAGTGTTGAATTGATATGTTCAGTGTAACATTTACAGAAGAGTGTCAGCTCTTTCTAACAGTCACAGCGCTTTGTGCATGGGAAAGCCTTCAGGACACACGAGTTTACACTTTCCGGTTTGTTGGTAAAATGACAAGCTGCTTTTCTTTTCTTTTTTTATTTTTTTTTTTTGTTTTTCGTCTCATTAACTCCAGGACAGGCTGGTGAGGGAGCGACTGTTTATAGCTGCAAGTGATAACAGGAACGAACCCGTCTCAGCGCCGTTCCATAGCGACAGATGATAAAATGTACAACATGACATGATTCTTTAATGAACAAAAACCAGAGCTGGGGTAGGATGGGAATAAAACACGTCAGGGCTGGCGTTCTAGCAAAGTAATCTTTCTAGTGGTCTGGTGGTGCTCTGCTTTGGGTCGAATTACATCACATCACCCTGTCGTTGATTATTTTCCTTAAACGGCACATCCATGAAAATGTTTTATTACATGTAGTATATACAGTATATCCACTATGTACTGTTTGGTATACAGCATACAAAAGCTGATCCAGGCAATTCCTCAGGCAGGGCTCCCCATCAGTAATACAAGAACATGCACTAATGATGACTTCTTGTGCTTTAATAAGTGACAGTAGTGCAGAGAACATCGTTCCTGCCTGATCCTGAATGTCATCAGTGCTCGCCTCATGTTAGTGTCAGCACAAATGAGCAAATGAGCAATCAAATCAACACAATCCCCTCAGCATCACAGTCTATTTCTGCCCAACATTTACATACCGATAACCACTGGCTTTTTTTTCTGGTGTGCGTCACGTCCTTGATTTGATATTCATCCCGTTGTACACACTCAGAGGTCTCAGAGGTTTGATCCTGATTTTAATGCTGCTTCAGCTAAATTACGTGTGTGAGATATTTCAGTCGTGCTTTATTATAAACATGTTCTCCGTTCAAAGCCCTGGAGCTGAGTACAACGATCAGATGAACCCCACATGCACCATACAGAAATAACTTCTGTTAGCTTTATCTTGGTAATTAAATTAATTGCTGTCTGCATTGACGGAGAATGCAACCAAGGCTAGAGATTTAGGATTATTATTAATAATAGTCTGGTTTCAATATTTTGGATTTATTACCTTCATCAAATAGGTTGTTTTTGTTGGAGGAGTGGAGTCCAGCCCAAGTAACACTCCATTAGGTTTTGCTGGTGATGCAGATCACAATCAGGATCTGGGAATTTTTTTAAGGATTGTTCACCATTGCAGGATAGCGGCAATTATAATAATTTGCGTTCAATTCCAAAAGTAAAGACTACAGTGCTGCCAAAAAATTACAGCGCAAGATCTAAATAAGATGTGTAGTCATGATCCAAGTAGCATTCAGGATCTGATGATCTGGTATGTTGAAATATATAGTTAATTTAAATAAATAAATAAAATGACAACAACAACAACAACAACAACAACAACAATAATAATAATAACTTTGAAAATAATATTCAGCATAATAAAAATAGTGCTTCTAGCTGTTTTTTTTTATTAAGAGATCCAAATAATAATAATAATAATAATAATAATAATAATAATAATAATAAAATAATAATAATAAAATAATTAAAATAATAATAATAATAATAAAATAGCAATAATAATAATAATATGAATAATAATAACAACAATAACAATAATAATAATTTATTAATGGTAATAATAATAATAATAATAATAATAACAACAATAATAATAATTTATTGATAATAATAATAATAATAATAATAATATAAATAATATTAATAATAATAATAACAACAGTAACAACAACAACAATAATAATAATATTACTACTACTACTACTACTAATAATAATAATACTTTTATGTGTATTTACTGTATACAAACATCATTTTTTTTTTTTTGGTATTTAAATGTGTCTCTATATCTTAGAGATGGGGAAAAAATCCATTCATTTATGTATGGTGATTTTGTTATGCAGTAATTCATGTATCACCACACTGGTTCTGAAATCTCATCATTTTGGTATTTTTTTTTGGACTGTGGGAGAAAACCAGAGTACCCAGAGAAAACCCACGAAAGCACAGGGTAAACATGCAAACTTCACACAGAATCGCCCAGGGACTTGAACCTAGGACCTTCTTGCTGTGAGGCACTCGTGCTACCCGGTTCTGGAATTGATTATTTTTATTTATTGTATTTAAAGAAATTTTGTACTGTTTAAATGCTGCCTTTGGTTTTTGAGGGGGGAAATGTGATCTAAGGAGTAGGTTCCATTTAATTACTCATGATCAATTCAGTCGTGCAGCTCTTGAATAAAGATTTCAAGGTTTAAAACATTAGAAGTATGACTCAACTTTCTTTTACATGGTTCAAGGTTTTAAAATTGTAATTAAAAAGCAGAAAAAGTTTGTAAAATCACATCAAGAAATTAATAATTACAGAATCACAATATAATTCGAATCGGCACCTAGGTATCGTGATAATATCGTAGCGGGTGGTCCCTGGTGGTTTCCATCAATACAAAATAATGTTTTTTCTTTGGTTTAATTTTTTTAATCAGATTATTAGATTAAACATTCTTTGCATCATGATATCAATATATTTTGTACATACACAATGGTATTTATTTTTGTGAACTGCAGTCATTTTTATAGATTTATAGTTTTTCCTGGGTGGCACTGATGGCAGTGGTTAGCACGTCCGCCTCACAGCGACCCTAATTAGGCCTGGGTTCGATTCCCCGTGCTTGTGTTTCCTCCCACAGTTCAAAAACATGCACAGTAGGCTAATTTGCTGTTCCAAATCGCCCCTAGGTGTGAGTGTGAGTGCTTGTGTGTGTGTGTGTGTGTGTGTTTGTGTGTGTGTGTGTGTGTGTGTGTGTTAGCCCTGCGATGGCCTGGCGAGCTGTCCAGGGTGTACCCCAACCTCGCCCAGCGCCGGCTGAGATGGGCTCCAGCCTCCCCGCGACCCTAATTAGGATTAAGCAGCTTAGAAAATGAATGAATGAATGATAGTTTTTCCAGTAATGAGTAAAGAATATTATTATTTGTAATGTTTTAGGTTGTATTTTTATATTTAAATCTTTTAATACTGGGATATAAAAAAAAAGAACGTAAAAGAAAAAGTTATATTAATGCACTGATTTATTTAATAAACCTTTAAACGGTACTCAAGTGTATAAATCTCTCTCTCTCTCTCTCTCGCTCTCTCTCTCTCTCTCACTCTCCCTTACTGAAGCGGTTTTCTGCTCCGACAGCGAGCACGTTTTTAAATGAATGCCACCGTCTTTGGGGAAATCAGAGGGATCTCCTCCGAGACGGGAGAATTTATGAAGAGTATACTAGTAGTACTAATTGTACAGTGTACAAGCACAAATAAAATTCACTAAAGGCTTGTTTTTTTTATTAACCAGGTCAGATGCTTTTATTCATGTGATGGTGTTAAACAGGTACAGTCAGGCGTGGGAGTCAATATTTGAAATAACGACCTGGTGTGCATCACTTCAGCATTCCTTGCCTTTGGGGCAGCGCTCCATAATGGGCATTGTGCTGCTAGCACTCTGCATTGTGCAGCAGCGCTCCGAGAGCATGCTGAGAGCCAGTTTACCAATGAGCCCAATAAAAGCAATCAGCTGGTTGCAAAGAATTGTGGGAGTGGGTGATTGTAATCTGAGTGTACAGAGGTTTGAGGCAGTACAGCTATTACACAATATTGCCTCCTGCCTGAGCAATATGATCAGAATATGTATCACACTGCAACTAAACAACGTGAATACCTTATGATGGTGTTCTGTTAACATTTTATTTACAGTATGATCTAAAGTACGGTATCAAGTATGGACTCAAACACTCAGGACTGTACTCACTCACTCGCTCATTTGCCGGACTGCATAATCCTATTAAGTGGGCCCGGTGGCGTAGTGGTTTGGGTTCTGGGTTCATGATCGTTGGTTCGAACCCCGGTTAATGCCCCACCGTGCTAAGACCCCGGGCAAGGTCTTAACCACAAGTGTCCACCCAGCAGTACAAATGGGTACCAGAGAAAAAATACTGGGACGGTAACCTGTGATGGACTAGCGTCCCATCCAGGAGGAGTTGAACTCCTAGTCCCTTCACGCAACGGAAACTGAGGATAAGCTCCGGCATAATGAGTCAGTAGGCTCAGGTGTACAAAGCCCAACAGACTTACTTTACCTTTCGCCCCTCAATTCACAGAACACTGAAACCGGACGCTGTGTTCTCACCACGATGATTTATTGCACTGCCACCTGGTGGAATCCTCCAGGTGAATGGTACATTAAGTACACGAGAACGTATGGGCTGAACACTGCTTGTGTAGCGGCGGCATCGGCAAGTGTTTGAGTGACGTAGTGTCAATTATGTATGTCTATGCTTGCCTTTTTACTTGGTTAAACAGCAGCATGTTGTATTTTTTTAATCTGTTTATAGTTACAGTTGCCACAGCCATGTCACCTGCGATGGCCTGGTGAGGTGTCCAGGGTGTACTCTGCCCTTGCCTAAAGTCGACTGAGGTGGGCGCCAGCCTCCCCGCGACCCTAATTAGGATTAAGCGGTTCAGAAAATGAACAATGAACAGCCATGACACAAGTCTTCCAGTGTCATCTTTCGTTCTGAATAATTTCCAGTGTGCGGAGGGAAAGTTACTGACTGTTACAAAAAAGCTCGTACTGGAGACTCCTTCCATAAATACCAAATAAAGTTTTTAACTTCACTTTTATATATATTGAGGGTTAAGGGCCTTGCTTAAGGACCCAGATTGGAGGTAGTGGGGCTTGAACCGCCAACCTTCGTCTTCGTAATCCAGTGCCTTAACCACTGACCCACCACTGCCCTGTGCAGGCTATACCCCACCTTCGCCCAGTGTTACCTGAGATAGGCTCCAGCCTCCCCGTGACCCTCATATGATTAAAGGGTAACTGTAGTGAATTTGTACTACTGTAGCTCTTGACATCTGCAGCGTGTCAAGTACGCGCAAGTGCTGCCACACTACTATTACCACTAGGCATGCGCAGCGACATGTTGCCTTCCTCATTGTCTGTCCCATCCCTGGTAGTGACACAAACCCGGTTTTTCTTCTACTGGCTGGGCTGCGATGGACTGGTCACTGACCCCGTGCTGCAGACACCAGTCTAAGATACCCCAATATTGGCCAGTGCTGAGCCGTATGCCAGGAAAATGGCAGAGTGCAAAGCATACGACTGCACAAGTAACAAGCGCAGAAATCGTGGAAAACACTTCTTTTGTGTTCCTAAACGATCTGATGACAGGAAAGCTGAGTCGAGAAAAATGTTAGCTGCATAACATCGACACAGGCCATACTCCACAAACGTTTCCTTTCGGACACAATTCAGTAGTCAGCGAAGACCACTTCAAACCTACCTGCTATTGCCGTGACCTCCAGGCAGAACTACTTGGCACGAAGCCCAAGCTTTTACGTCTAAAAACGGACGCTGTTCCTACGGAATTCCTTTATAAAAACTCAAAGAATGACAACGGACCAGTAAAAGGTAAGAACCTTTAATTTACTTGCACTGGACAACCCGGTAAGTTCGCGTCACTTCCAGGAAAAAAATGGTTGCTCCGCATTAGTTCACCCCCGCTAGTAATCCATGGGATAAAAGATAATGCCCAGTATAGTGCTTTTTATGGTCATTCATGCTAAAATAATGTCTGTATCGCTTAAACGTATTACATTATGCACAAATTATGCTGTAAGGATCACTAATACCGTTACTTTACCCCCCACACCCCCGACCCCGATTCTTTCCCTTAATTTTAGTCATATTCCATTCCCACCTGTCAAGTATTGCCATCCCTACCAGCACCAACCAGCGAATCCGTGACATGCAATGCTGCCAGCTGCCGAGCTTGCAAAGGTCCACGATTGGCTGGCGATCGCTGTGAGTGACAGGAGAGTGAGCGTATGCCACCCCTCCCTCCAGTAAGAGCTCGGCCAATTAGCTCCCAGTCATGGATGGCTGTGCAATCAACCTGGATTCGAACTTGCGTTCTCCGGGTTGATACCGGCACTCTTTAGGTGGTTCGGCAAAGGAGTGAGTGAGTGAAATGGGTGGGGTGAATGGCTTGGCAAATGAGCAAGTGAGTGAGAATTAGCCTAATGTGCATGTCTTTGGACTATGGGAGGAAACCGGAGTACCCAGAGGAACCCACACAAGTATGGGGAGAAGCCAGGACTTTCTTGCTGTGAGACGGACATGCTAGCCACCGTGCCGCCCTGTTCCTATTGGTAATTAGAGAATTTCTTTTTAGTCGTTGATGACGTGAATGCTTATTAATGCACGTGTTGATATTTGTTTTATCTTGAAGATTCAATGAAGTTTATGCTATTTATGCTGCATTTATGGTTTGTTGATGTTCATTAAAGGAGCAGATAATGTTGGTTAATGGAACATAAATGCAAAGCACCGAAATCTATTGTTTTTCTTGTAAGTTTCATCGTATCACCTGTAAATAAATAACTGAAATAAATGTTTTTCGTTTCTGATCTCTCTTTCTCTCTCTCCGAGCGTGGAAAATCAACCGCAGACACGCCGTCAACTGCTGGGAATGCGATTTCGATCCTAAGAGTGGAAAAGAGATCAGAAGGCGTCCCCTGATGCTTTCACTCTGTATTTTACAGTGTGCTGTTCTCGAAGGTCCTTGGGCCTCTCAATCAGGCAATGATGAGCTGGCATGTGACCTGAAGCTTCTCCATCTAATTCCAGAATCCTGCTCCAGTAGGAATCATTGAAGCTGTCTGCGTGAATCCCACCCCCTCAGCATGAGACGTGTCATCTCATGTCACAACAATGTTTCACACATGAGCAACCCGGACAAAAATTTCTGACTTGCCAGAAAATAATCGGAGCATTTCAGGCTTGTCACGGTGTCAGAGCTGCCACCGGCGTCTGCTCATATTTCGAGACGTTTCACAATTGTGAAGTGAATGAGAGAGGGGGAAAGTTGAGCTCTAGTCATAAAATTATTTAAAAAAAAATGAATATATTGAAATTATTTATAGCACATCAACTGTTAATCTGCTCCTACACAAAACACGTGACTTCATATCCCAGTGTGTGTTTCTGTGTGCAAAAAAATAATTAAATTAAATATGTTCCAGACAAGGGTGGCACAGTGGCGCAGTGGGTGGCATGTCCGCCTCACAGCAAGAACGTCCTGGGTTTAATTCCCGGGCTCGGGCCGTTTCTGTGTGGAGTTTGCGTGTTCTCCCTGTGCTTGTATGGGTTTCCTCCGGGTACTCTGGGTTTCCTCCCATAGTCCAAAATACATTTACAGCATTTGGCAAACGCTTTTATCCAGACCGACTTACAATTATCTTTTTTTTATGCAATTGAGGGTTAAGGGCATTGCTCAAGGGCCCAACAGTGGTGATAGTGAGGATTGAACCGCTGACCTTCGGATCAGTAACACATGACCTTAACCGCTAAGCCACCACTGCCCTTAAATACATGCACAGTAGGCTAATTGGTGGTTCCAAATTTCCCCTAAGTGAGAGTGTGAATGGTTGTGTGTGTGTTGGCCCTGCAATGACCTGGCGAGTGTGTGTTCAGTGTGTACCCCGTCTTCGCCCGGAGTCGGCTGAGATGGGCGACAGCCTCCCAGCAGCCCTAATTAGGATTAAGCGGCTTAGAAAATGAATGAATGAACATTCCAGACAGAAAAATGCTTTAAAATTAGTGTACTATTTTCCACATTGTGTTGCGTTCCTAAGAATTTTTAAATGATTTTTACTCTGAATATGGGGTGTACACATTTTAAATCAACCTTGCAAAGCCAAAAGCTTGTTTCGCTTCTTCAGCTCACGAAACTCTTTGCAGAAGGATGTCTGTTAATAATTTTTTTTTCCACTCAGACGCATAAATTCACAATAAGAGGAACAAAAGGAGCAAAGCGGTTTGGAAATCGAGCCTGAAGGAAACAAACAGCACCAACAGAGCAAACTAAACTGAAGGCTGTTTAAACCTGCAGAGGTGATTAGCAAATGAGGAGCGGGTGAGTGTGATTAGCAAGCTGGCGAACTTTAGAAAAGGAGCATCAGCAGGGGAATTGAGGAAATGGTCTATGTCTGAAACTCCGTTCATTTATTTATTCATTCAATCCTGTCAGGGTTGCAGGGAGATTTCAGCAGACTCTGGGTGAAGGCGGGGTACACCCTGAACAGCTCGCCAGTCCATTGCAGGAATAACACACACACACAGACATAAACATTCACATTGACACCTCGGGTCAATCTGGAACAGCCAATCAGCCAATGTGCCTTTGGACCATGCGAGGAAACCAGAGTACCCAGAAGGAACCCACACAAGCAGGAGGAGAACACGCAAAATGCACACAGATACACTTTCACCCAGCCCAGGACTAGAACCCATGAACTGTTTGCTGTGAGGCAGACGTGCTAACCACTACATCACTGTGCCACCCCCAGCGTTGTGTACCACCACAAGCTCTATATAGAACTGGAGTGCTGATTTGCTAATAAAACCACCAACAATATTGAAGCCGTCAAGATACTGACAAAAGATAAGATAAAATAATATAAGTTTGATAAGATAAGACAAGACAAGACAAGTTGCCCTGCGATGGTCTGGCGAGTTGTTCAGCGTGTACCCAGCCTTCACCCGGAATCGGCTGGGATGGGCAATACCCTAACCCTAACCCTAACCCCTAACTCTAACCCTAACCCTTCCTGCAACCTTATTAAAGGACAATGTGATTCAGAAAATGAGAACAGATGAAGATAAAATCAGATAAGATGATATTGAGATTAAATAAGATATGATAAGGTAGTTAAGGGGTGGCATGGTGGTGCAGTGGTTAGCAGGTCCACCTAACAGCAAGAAGGTCCTGGGCTCAGGCGTTTCTGTGTGGAGCTTGCATGTTCTCCCCGTGCTTGAGTGGGTTTCCTCGAGACACTCCGGTTTCCTCCCACAGTCCAAAATCATGCACAGGAGACATATTGTCTGTTCCAAATCGCCCTTGGTTGGAGTGTGAGTGTGAATGGTTGTATGTGCGTTGGCACTTCAATGGTCTGGCGAGGTGTCCAGGGTGTACCCCGCTTTCGCCCAGTGTCAGCTGAGATAGGCTCCAGCCTTCTTGTAACCCCAATAAGGATTAAGTGGCTTAGAAACTGAATGAATGAATGAAGATAGATAAGATAAGATAAAATAAATAAGATGAGATTACTTGCCCTGTGATGGAATGGTGAATGATGGTCTGGCGACGATGGGTTCCAGCCTCTGCACATGAAACTTTTACAGTCTCTTTTGACAAAGATGCAAATGATAAATAAATACCTTTATTCAAATAGATTATATATTTTTTAAACATATATCACACAGTGTACCGAACGTTTAATGCATTTCAGACGCATAAATAAACTCTGAATCAGAAAATCATCAGGCTTTTACTCGCAGTGTTTTACACTGGTTACTATAGTAACCTACAGCTGATAGGAAGACCAATATTGTTATGGTGGATGCTGGCTTCAACTAATTGGGCCAGTGAGCCCTTCAATTCTATACACTGCAGAGCTCAGCGGGTACCTGTATACTGATCATGGTGGAAAAGTAGTATGCAGTACATACAAAATAAAATTATATCTTACTCAGCCAAACATTTCCAGTATACTGCATGATATCCCATGATGCAACAGGGATTCCCAAAAAAACAACAACAACACATGCCCTACAGCAGAAGCAGCATCAACTCTAAATATGGGTAAATAAATAATACATAATAATGTAAAAAAAAAAAATACATCAAAATAGTAAATAATATTGGCGGAATGGTAGCATAGCGGTTAGCAAGTCCACCACAGCAGGAAGGTCCTAGTTCGAACCCTGAAGGTATGAGTCCTGGGGTCAGTGATGTCGTTTGCATGTTCTCCCCATGCTTGCATGGGTTTCCTCGGGTGCTCCGGGTTTTCTCCCGCAGTCGAAAAACATGCAGGTCTGTGTGTGACTGCGAATGGTTGTGTAAGTATTACCCCTGCAAAGGTCTTGCGAGCTGTTCAAGGAGTACCCCAGTCTTCGCCCAGTGTTGGCTGAGATAAGCTCCAGCCTCCCTGCGACCCTAGTAGGAGTAAGCAGATGAGTGAGTGTCTCTTTACTGCTGTTCCAAACGTGGGGATTTATTTAGTTTTCAGTTAAATTGTTTGCAGTTTTTGTTGTGGTTTTTTATTATTTATTTATTTATTTTGTCAATGCTTTCCAGAGAATAAGGAGGCGGAAAAGCATTTTTTTAACCCACTGGTTATTAAGAATGTTGTCTTGGGGGAACAAATGAAGGGATTATGCATGAAGGACTCATTTCTCCAGACTATTTTCTTTCATTATTCTTTGCTTGCTAGCATTGATCTACTAAAAATCCTCATGAAATGACTTGAGAGCCGAGATTCAGTATGTTGCCATAGTTCCTTTTGAAACAGGAAGTCCTTGAGTGGGGTCATTTGAGCGGAATCTTAACACACTTGACAGTAGCTTAGCAAACTAGCTAAGCATGGTTAGAAGTGACAAGTTTGAAGAGTGACAGGGGCTTTTTATCCACATGTAGAGGATTTCCCGCCCACGCCTTCACCCACATCTGTCAACTTTTTAACGTGGACTATATCCAAGATAACGAGAATAAAAGGTGAATCAACCTCAATCCTCTTTCTTCTCTTAAAGAATGAATGGCTTGAAAAGGGGGAACAGTGTGCTGAAAGACTAACAAAACATATTTACTGCTAACCAACTGCTGTTGTAGAGAAAAACACACTTCCTGGGGGCGGGACATACAGCATATCTAGCATTTATGTGGATGAAGACAAGATGTTACAGAATGTGTAATAAAAAAAACTGAGGTATAAAATCAAAACAAAATATATAAGCAAACCTCTCACTCACATATTTGCCAAAGCACTAAATGCTATTACGGTCGCTGGGAGGCTGGAGCCTATCTCAGCCGACACTGGGCGAAGGCGGGGTACACCAAGAACAGCTCACCAAACCATCGCAGGGCCAACACACACACAAACATTCACACTCACACTTAGGGGCAATTTGGAACAGCCAATTAGCATAATGTGCATGTTTTTGGACTGTGGGAGGAAACCAGAGTACCCGAAGGAAACCCACAAAAGCATAGGGAGAACATGCAAACTACACACAGAAACGCCCTCGCTGACCCCAGGACTCGAACCCAGAACCTCCTTGCTGTGAGGCAGGCGTGCTTTTTTTCAAAGCTGTGATTGACTGGTGCGAATTTTCAGCCAATTACAGTAAATAAATCTTTGGCATCATGTTTGTCTTAAAAATGGGGAGCATTGTTATCTCAGCTACTGTAAACTGAACAAATTTAAACAAGTTCACATTCCTCTAGAAAAAAAGGCAGTTTTTACAAAGTAACCTCAGTAATATAAACTCGAAATTCCTTCGGTGCTCCAGAGCAACTACTGGGACCGTGAGCGAAGCCTTTAACCTTCAGCTTCCGGCTGTGGCTCTGGACTGTGTTCTGCTTCACGTGTGGATTGCTTTGGATAGAAGTGAGTGCGCTAAAGCAACAGATTACACAACGTGAGCAGTGCATAGAAAAATCAACACATTCACATCTGTCTCTATTAAAACAGAAAAATCAACATATTCACATCAGTCTGCATTCAAATAGCTGGAAACATCACACCCCACCCCCCTCCCCTCTCTCTCTCTTTCTCTCACACACACACACACACACACACCACACACACACACACACACACAAACTCTGTCTCTCTTTCAATCTCTCTCTCTCTCACACACACAAACTCTCTCTCACACACACACACATTCTCTCTCTCTCTCTCTCTCTCTCTCTCTCACACACACACAAACTCTCTCTCTCTCTTTCTCTCTCTCTCTCTCTCTCACACACACACACACACACACACACACTCTCTCTCTCTTTCTCTCTGTCACACACACATAAACACACACACACACACACACACACACACAAACTCTGTCTGTCTGTCAGTCTCTCTCTCTCTCTCTCTGTCTGATGCTATCTTTCTTTGCTTAATCATTATCTCTCTACTCTTTCTGTTTTTATCTCTCTTTCAGTCTTCCTATGTGTCACTCTCGTACCTCTGTCTTTCTCTGTCTCTCTTTAAAAATTGAAAAAATAGATCCCTCTAATGTCCTGTGTGTTTTCATATTTAAGCTCATAGCATCCTCTCTCTCTCTCTGTCTGTCTCTCTGTGTCTGTCTGTCTCCAGTGTGTGACTCAATCATTAATTTAATAGCCTTTTAATTTTGTTGCTCTGCACTCCCTCTCTTTTTTCTCTCTTTCTGTTAATGTCCAATGTGCATTTTGATATTTAAGCTCATAGAACCCCCAAAACACACACACACACACACACACACACACACACACACACACACACGTATACAGAAGCCCAACAGAGTTAATCTTTTCTCTGACAATGTATCACACGGTAATAATAATGTATCATAAGCTGTCCATGTTGAAAAGCACTTCCTCTAATGATCCACCTTTAGTGCAGCTGGGGCCGAGGTTTAGTCATTTCAATCAAGCTTTATTTAAGCAGAGAGTCAGACTGGGAGCAGCGCCTGCTCCTCAAACATGATTAAATGTGCCGGATACTTGGACCAAGTCATCGCTGGAGCTTAGTCAAGACACCTGGCCAAAAGTGCCAGAGGGCCGGTGGATGTTTAATGATCCCGGAGCTTTGAAGAGCCCATCCAGAGAAAAAGAGAGCGAGGGAGCAAGGGAATGAGAGAGACAGAAAATGAGACAGACATTTGGAATCAAAAGAGCTTCATTTGAGAATGTCAGAGCAGTGATGGCGATTAATTGGAACGGGGAATATACAAGGGATAAGGCGTTTACTCGCAGGTAAGAACAGAACATGGTAGACTGCACAGAATGGTAGACGACTGAAGAATGAAATCACGGAAAAAGAGATAAAAATTTGTATACAATTTAGTCATTTATTAATTTAATACTATTAGTACAATTATTGGCCCTGCGATGGCCTGGCGAGCTGTCCAGGGTGTAACCTGCCCTCGCCCAGAGTCGGCTGAGATGGGCGCCAGC
>JBCNYH010000010.1:19726272-19738305 GCA_039654325.1 Tandanus tandanus
CACACACACACACACACACACACACACACACACACACACACACACACACACACACAGACACACACACACACACACACTCAAAGGTTGTTTGCAGATGAGAAATTCCAGGCTCATGTGTAACAGCAGAGCCCTAAGGTAACACAGGACCCCTTCTGTTCACCGTCTCCTCTAATGTAATTACACGTCTCCCCACTACAACTCCACTACTCTCTACATTTTTCACTCTGACGTCAGTTGTTGTTTTTTTTCTTCTCTCCGACACACAGAACTTTCTCTGCATGGTTTTTAATACGTCCATGTAGGGCGCCTTTTGTTGCATTTCTATAGCACGTAGGAGAAAAAAAAGCAGGCACTGGGATATAAAGAAGCTTTCAATCTCGTGTGCTTTTAATGCTGACGCTGCCTGTGGAGCTCGCTTGAGTTTCATGCAAAACAGCAATATAGTCATGTGGGAAAGAATCTGTATCTGTGGCTCCATTTCAGTTCTGTACTGTATTGGTAATTGGACTGTTCGTATGTGAGCTGAGACAGAAGACAGAAATGTATGTTAAAAAAAAAAGAAGAAGAAGAAATGAGTCTGTAGTGAATTTGGCAGCATTAACGGAGCAATAGGAGGAGGAGAAGAAGGAGGAGGAATTGGATTTGCTTGAAAAAGAACAGGGTGGAGTGGTTTTAAGGAGCAGCATATGGGTTTTGGATTGGCACAGCCAAATATGACACATTATAACTGAATCCTTTAACTCGGGAGAAGGAACGTTGCTTTTCTTTTGTTTAAAACTTCTGGTCTGAATGATGATGTGTGACGGTGTGAAAAAAAAAATAGCCAAGAGCATGATTAGCTTGAGCAAAGGCAAGTCTGTGAACCCTGGTCGCAGTAGGATGTATATATAAAGAAAGGAACCTTGCTTTAACCATGTTGTAGCTTTGAAGAGGCGATTTGTAACCATTCCAGAAAAATTAATGATGAATAACATCTGGAGTTTTGTGTTATCCTTCAAAAATTGTCTCATGTGGACTTTTTTTTTTTTTTTTTTTTTAACTTCCTACGTGATCACATCACATTCTTCGACGTCTCCTTGAGTTTCCTATCACATAATGCTTCCACGGCAGCACGTTGGCGTAGTGCTTAGCGCGTCCGCCTCACAGCGAGGAGGTCCTTGGGCTCGGCGAGGGTGTTTCTGTGTGGAGTTTGCATGTTCTCTCTGTACTTGTGTTGGTTTCCCTCGAATACACCGGTTTCCTCCTACAGTCCAAAGGCATGCACAGTAGGCTAACTGACTGTTCCAAATTGCCCCTCGGTGTGAGTATGACTGTGAATGGTTGGCCCTGCAATGGACTCGCGAGCTGTTCAAACTACACGCAGTGTGTAAAGCTCTGCAGGTGGGATGTGATGTAATCTGTGATATCATCACAGAGTGTGTAGGTCATGTGACATACCGGCAGGTCTTTGTGACAAAAATACAAAGGGACACGGAGTCTAGCCCATGAGTTGGACATCCCACAACAACCATTCATACACATTCGCACCTAGGGGCAATTTAGTGTAGTTACATTTACGGCCCTTATGCACAGCGACTTACATTTAGCATTTCTTAATACAATTTAGCAATTAAGGGCCCAACCGTGGCAGCTTGGTGGCACTGGGACTCGAATCCCCAACCTTTGGAACCATTTAACCACTGAGCCATGACTGCCCAAGCTGGTTGACCAGTTTCAGGAAACCAGAGCATCCAGAGGAAACCCATGCAAACTCCACATGGAAAGGCCTCCGTTAGTCATAAAATTAGAACCCAGAACCTTCTTGCTGGACCACCATGCTGGACCAACTTGAAGATACTAAAGCAAAAAAAAAAAGGTCTGAGACTGCACTGACACTGGAGACTCCTTCTATAAATATTAAAGAAATGTCTTCTAATGAAAAAGTTTAATTTTTACTGCTGATTATATAACACCATGTTCTTGCCTTCCGTTTATTAATAGACTTAATATACACTCTCTACAGATGAAAAGGTAACATATTAACACGAGTATCTTAATAAAGACCTACTTACCAAACATTCATTCATTTATTTTCATGAACTGCTAAGGGTGCGATAGAGGTGCGATAGAAAAGCAACTGACGCCAATTGATTGTTTGTTTTTTTTTTGCGATTTTATTTTTATTTTTTTTGCGACTTTTGAAATTCGAGACAAGATGTTTTGCAACTCCACATGCAAGCAAATATTCTGCGACGTAAATATGTATATAGCGCGAAAGTCAAGAGAAAGCCATACAACAATTCGTGACTGATTTGCGATTGGTTTGTGGTTGTTTTGATGAAAAAAAATCAGTTGTTTTTTTGTTCGCAATTTTTTTTTCAAACCATTAATTTTTTTATTGCCGCGTTAATAGCGTGAACACAATGTAATACAAATACAAATGTCAAAATATATGGAATATGGCGAATGCCGGCAGGTCTCAAACTTGTCTTTTTTCCTTTTTTTTTTTTGCGAGCGAAACGACGACTTAGCGACCTTCTCATGACACGTGCGGACTGTTTGACAAGAGTTTGAGACTACTCCATGTCAGATACTTGTTTTGCATCATTAGCAGAAATTTCAAACGTTTGAAATTTCTTGCGATAAGTTCACGAACCAGGCGACCAAAATGCGATGCCTCGAATGTCACAAAACAAATTTGAGAGTGAAAAGCGACAGCTCTGAGTTGCTATTCACATCAGTCTCTTTTCTATCGCACCTCTAGTGTGATCACCCCCTTAGTGACCGCTCTCAGCTGACACCGGGTGAAGATGAAGTAGACCTTGAAGAGCTCAGCAGACCATCGCAGGGCCAACACACACACAACCATTCACACTCACAGTCACACCTAGCTTCAATCTGAAATAGCCAATTATCTTAATGTGCATGTCTTTGGATTGTGGGAGGAAACCAGCGTACCTGGAGGAAACCCGCGCAAACAAAAACAGGACACTCCACATGAAATCATGCCTTCTTTCTTTGAGGCAGGCATGCTAACCACTATGCCACCGTGTTGCCTGATTGACCAATCAGAATAAACTACTCATCAGTATCATGGTTAATGAATGAAAATACTGTGTACACAGGGTTTCAGAGTACTGCGCATGAGCGAAGCAGGTGTCCTCTGAAAAGTGCACATTTGTTCTGAAGATTTTTGTACTATTAGCATCATTAAAATCCCAGGATCACATTCTAAAGTTTGATGGTTCAGGAGGAATAGCATGGAAAGCTATCTGTGAGAAAATTATTGAAGCCTCATCTGCTATTGCATACATAATTCCCCCTGTGCAATAGCAGACTCGGTGCCAGTGCCAGACTGAGACAGCGAGGGAGGACGAGAGACTGTTTTATTACGCACCACTCCATCCATACATGGTGTACATCCTCGCTTCCTCAGACTGGCAGGTAGTGTGTCATTTCTGCTCCAGCTCTCCCCATATTCCTCTCGGCACCTTTTATTTATTACATACTTGTCTTGTTTTGTGTAATGCACTATATTGTTTAATGCAAAGCTGGAAGGCTTTTTTATTTTATTTTATTAATATTATTATTATTATTTTGCATCTCTGGGATCTGGATGGAAGGCAGGGAGGTGGGGGCTGAGGAATCGTGTTTGATGTTGTTTGAAGATGGACATGAAATAATGAGGGGAGAAAAAGAAAGCGCAGTGCAACACACCAGGGTGGAGATCAAAGGCAGGTTGCACTCCTTGCAAATGAACTGATGCTACTGACTGTTGATTTGGGATTGGAGCAGTCAATCATTCGAGCCCTCGGGGCGACCTCTTAGGGCAAGACTCACAGATTGACTGTCCGGGATACACACTTGGGACACATTAATGTCTTATTTATTTATTTATTTATTTATCCTTCTGGGAAAGACTGGATTTTCTAAACAAATGCGCAGTCGAGCGAAAGCTCGTGACTTATGTGGAAAGCAGGCTTATTAGAATCACATAATACTGTAATGTTTAGAAGTGGGATGTCTGGAAATGTCTTTGTTTAGGCCCTCATCAGTGCTTTAATTCTCGGCAGGGTTTTGTGGTGAGATCTGGTAATAAACAAGCAAATAAAAGAAATGAAATAAATAAAGGATGAAGCAGTGATGCGTGCCATTTTCTCCCCCTAAATTCTGACTTTGAAGTTCACTTTACTTGGCCCTCATGTAGGTCCTAAGAACAATGAAAAGAGAGAGAGAGGGACAGAGAGAGAGAGAGAGAGAGGGACAGAGAGAGAGAGAGAGAGAGAGAGGGACAGAGAGAGAGAGAGAGAGACAGGGAGAGGCAGAGAGAGAGACAGGGAGAGGCAGACAGAGAGAGAGTGAGAGAGACAGAGAGGGAGAGAGAGAGAGAGAGGGAGAGAGAGAGAGAGAGAGCAAGAGACAGACAGAGAGAGACAGACAGAGAGAGAGAGGCAGAGGGAGAGAGAGCGAGAGACAGAGAGAGAGACAGACAGACAGAGAGTGAGAGACAGACAGACGGTGAGATAGAGAAAGAGAGAGAGAGAGAGAGAGAGAGAGAGAGAGAGAGAGAGAGACAGACAGAGAGACAGAAAAAGAGAAAGACTTACAGAAAGAGAGACTGAGAGACAAAACAGCATAAAAAATCACAAACCGCATGAGAAAAAAAAAACCATATAAAATAACATTTAAATAAATGTTTTTGTAAAACAGGGCAACACACACCTCGGGCCAATTTAGAACAGCCAGAACACAAACACCTTTTCCAAGCTTGGGACTCGACCCCAGGACCTTATATTGTATTCAGTATATGCACACTATGCCACTCATCTGCCATTGCCAAACCGCTTTATTTTACCAGGCTCGCCAGGAGACTGGAGCCTATCTCAACGCATCGCAGGGCCAACACACACAACCATTCAAACACACCTACGGGGAATTAGACAATTTGCCTAATATGTATGTTTTTGGACTGTGTGAGGAAACCAGAGTACCCGGAGGGAAAAAAATGATTTTTGTACAACGCCGACAGCCATCGCAGCAAAGCGCTATACCTGGACACCTTAATGAATAAGTCAAACCAAAAGGAGCAAGAAAATCAACACTATAAAAAAGTACTGACATTAGGAAAAAAACTCGGAGAGGAACTGAGGCACAAAAACACAAAAAGTTAACGATCCCCAAGTATCAGGCAACAATCAGTATAAATCTGCCGTACATCGAATAATAAACACAGGAGCGCATAGGGGAGTTACAGAGCACCAAGTAAACACTCCCGAGAAGGGCCGAATTTCCCGCAAAGGTTGTCAGTCGAGCTAACTAACACACAGCTAATTAAAAATGATAACATAACAGAGCAGGGGTTTAAAAGCCAAGTGATGAGAGCAGGAGCACCGCTTTAATGTCTTAAACCGACAGTGTCCCGGAGAGCAGTGAGTGTTTAGTGTGCACTGCTTGACATACGGTGTATATGACAATCATAAATCAGCATGCCCCGCAAAAACAGCTAAACGAAAAGCAGAGCTGCACAAGGTTGCACACGCATATAGGCGTCCAAACACATCAACACCCATCCAATCCACCTGAGTCAGAGCGTTCGAGAGGATTATTCAGCTGAAATTTATTTAGGGATGTTTAGGAATGAACAAATAAAGGCAGCTTGTACTAGAAACACAAGAGAGGTGGGTTTAAAAAAAAAAAAAAACGAAAATAAAAGTAGAAGTAAGGTCTCATCCTGCACCCTTAAAGAAATGTTATTTCATAGCTGCAGGCGATTAGTGGGGAAAAAAAACAACAACCTCCAACCTTTACTAAAGACAAGTGAGCTCACGCCATGGCTGAAGTAGGCGTAGTGGCTTGTAATATCTGATGAGTTCATGCTGATGCTCTGAGGCTCGAAAGTTTGGAGTTTAAAAGGTCAGTAGCTGTAGTTTGTCTTCGCAGGTGACGGACTAAAACTAGATTTAGATGTTTGGTTTTTGTTTTGTTTTTTAAATCACGACACAAATATAAAGAAAAACAAACTACAACAAGATTTTTTTTCTAGTTTAAGTTTACATAGAGATAATATTTACATATATACACATTTACATAAGGCTACATGGGGGCAGCTGTGGCCTAACGCTTAGAGAAGCGGATGTGGGACCGAAAGGTCACTGGTTCGATTCCCAGACCAGCAGGAAAAATGTGTGGCGGGAGGGGGAGTAAGCTGCACCTTCCCTTTCTCCATATTCATGGCTGAAGTAACCTTGAGCAAGGCACCAAACCCCCAACTGCTCTCCGGGCGCTACAGTGTGCGGCAGCCCACTGCTCCAAGTGTGTGTGCGTGCTCTCTGTGTATGTGTGCTCACTTTGGATGGGTTAAATGCAGGAGTCAAAATCGCCCTTGTGGAATTAATACAGTATAAAATAAATGAGAACTATTTTAACCATGACAGAGGCGGTTCAGGTGAGCTTTGCATGCTCCTAGCAGAGGTGTAGCTAATGTCTGCTCATGGCCCACACATTTTAATTTCTTTCCATTTAAAAGCGTAACGTGATGACGCCTCCTTCTCCAAGTGACCGTGACAAACTGTGAATGTCCGTGGTTTTGATACAAGCGTTATCCACCCGGAATAATGTTTTGTTTTTTCGTTCTCTAATAGCAGACCAATCAGATCCCACCTTTGCCTTGTAGTATATACTAAAGCTTTTTTAGACACCTACTAAAGACATGGGGTTATTTCTCTGCATTATTCAGACCTCAGCTGAACACACACAGTGAGGATCAAATGCCGAAATTGCACCACTCAAGAATTCTTTCGAATGAGATACATAAAGATAAATTCAAGAGCAGCAGAAGGAATATGGCGAATAAGACGTGCTTGTTTTTCGTGAGCCCCCACTGAGTTCAAATCGCTGCCTATTGTTGTAGATTGTGTATATGGTGTTGTATATGTGTTTAAGATGCTGTATTTTTGTTAAGCACAGATCAGACAGGACTTGGATGCAGATGCAGTTTTGGACAAATCTTTTTGTTAAGCTTGAGATTCATGGTGATGTCGTTGCTTTCTCTGATATAAAATGTGTCATTTTAAAGCAACGGAATAGCAGTGCGTGCAACAACAAATCATTGCAGTGTGTGTTCTGATGGAGCAGCCAATCACAATGACTTCACCGCAGTAAAGTTGGTTTTATTGCACATTTGAGGTTCTTTCTTCTATTTATCAAGAAATAACCACACACAAAGAACAAAATGCTCTGGAGTGGGCTGAAAAAAAGTGCCATTCAATATATTTCTACATCCTCTTCTGTTAAAGCTTGCTGAAGCTCATCTTTCAGAAATGCAGCTCACCAGTACGGCGGCACGGTGACATAGTGGTTAGCATGTCCGCCTCACAGCAAGAAGGTCTCGGGTTCGAGTCCAGGGCTCGGCTAGGGCGTTCTACTCATGCGTGCATGGGTTTGCTCTGGGTACTCCAGTTTCCTCCCACAGTCAAAAGACATGCACATTAAACTAACTGGCTATTCCAAATTGCCCCAAGGTGTGGACGTGAATGGTTGTGTGTTCGTTGCCCTGCAATGTCAGGCGAGCTGTTCAGGGTGTACCCCGCTTTTACCCAGTGTGGGCTGAGACAGGCTCCAGCTTTCCCACAACCATAGCAGTAGGATTAAGCGGTCCGGCAAATGAGTGATTGAGAGCTCACAACTCACTCACTACCACATTTGCCGAATCATTTACTTCTATTAAGATTCTAACAAGATATAGCCATCTACTTCTCAGGATAGTATTGCAGCATGGCAGTGTTAGGACAGAGAAGGGATCAAGTGGGATGTAAGACTAATTACTGTAGCAAATAGGCCATATATGGGTACTGGTTTTAAAGGAAATCGGTTGCCTTAACCTTGTCCAAACACAAGCCCATGCCATATATGACCACAGCACACATTTACCAGAGCAAAGTACCTACACTAACTTCCCTAGGTCTCGCAGAAATCATGCATTGCACATGCGTGATGCCCCATGTTCAGCACCTACCCACCCGAGGTCAGGCCCCCTTCCATATATGGTAAAGGACACATGTCTTGATTTTTCCTAATAGGGAAACACTTATTTAGTTAATTAAAAATATTGTTAATGTAGATGCATTAACGTACCTAAAAACATTTAAGAATCCTTTTCTTTCATTCATTCATTTTCTAAGCCGCTTAATCCTAATTAGGGTCACTGGGAGGCTGGCGCCCATCTCAGCTGACTCTGGGGACTCGCAGGGCCAACACACACACTCACACACACACAAAACCATTTACACTCATACTCACACCAAGGGGCGATTCGGAACAGCCAATTAGCCTACTGTGCATGTTTTTGGACTGTGGGAGGAAACCAGAGTACCCGGTGGAAACCCACGCGAGCACAGGGAGAACATATAAACTCCACACAGAAACACCCGAGCCCAGGAATCGAACCCAGGCCTTCTTGCTGTGAGGTGGACGTGATAACCACTGCACCACCATGCCACTTCCTTTTCATTCAATTTATTTGTGACTACTTTCCTTTAATTACCTGATATTCATCTTGCAGTTCTTATTTTAGGGTTTTGAGCAGTAGTGGCTCAGTGGTTAGGGATCTGGGTTGCTGATACGAAAGGTACTGAGACCAAGCTGCCACTGTTGGGCCCAAGGGCAAAACCATTAACCCTCAACTGCTCACTTGTATGGAAATGATAAATATAAATGGCGCTGAATAAGGTTTATTGCCATATGCTGTAAATATTTTATGAGAGGTTTGACCTCAAGGTGAAAGGTAATGGTCTCATTTCCAAATCCATATATAGTTTCCCATTAGTGTTCCATAGTTATGTGATGATCTCAAAAACTTTGTGAGCCCGCTCTGACCTTCACCTGTGACCTGGGCATTCGAAAATTAAATCTTCTCCGGGACTCAGGTAGGCTAGCGCCCCCACCAAGATTGGGGAGCATCTGTGCATAGGTGTGGTCAGGATGTTGGTCACAATCTGACAAACACCAATGCCAAAACTCCATTCTGGGTGGAAATAGAAATAAATAATAATAATAATGTAGGTCCGTGTTGAGAGGAGCCAGTTGAGGAGGCTCGGGCATCTGATTAGAATGCCTCACGAACATCTTCCTGGTGTGTTTCAGGCATGTCCAACTGGGAAGAGACCCTGGGGTTGACCCAGAACACGCTGGAAGGACTACGTCTCTCGGCTGGTCTGGGAACGCCTCGGCGTCCCCCCGGAAGAGCTGGAGGAAGTGGCTGGGGAGAGGGATGTCTGGACCTCACTGCTTAGGTTGCTGCCCCCGCAGAAGAAGATGAAGATGATGAAGATGATGTAGGTCAGTTTTGATGTACATGCAAATAAAAATAGAGGACTGTGTTGATATATAGCAGCATAAAATTCACAGACATTAAGAACTGCTTTGATAGTCTGAGAGTAGTTGCATGCACTCTGTTGACAGAAGAGTCGGGTAATCGTTTAGGATTTCAGCCATTCTGCTAATTGATCTGTACTGGCCTCTGTTTCCACCCAAGCTGAGCTTCCTGAACTAAACTAATCATCTAATTGTTAATTCATTACATTTTTTATCACAGGAAAAAAAAGCACAATACAATCCTTTTTGCAGTCTGCCCAAGTTCATAAAGTTCATAATTAGTTGCATTGTATCATGAACACGAGGCAGAGAGATGAGATTAAGAGCTTTAATGAACGTTCTAAGTAAACAAATCCAGTAGAAAATATCCAGAAACGAGGTCATAAGCAGGCAGAGGGTCAGATGGAGGGCAAACAGATCCTCAGAGGTAATACACACAGCAGGGTTTTAGGCAGGCAGAAATCATACACAGAATATTCAGTATCAAAGATAAAGAAGAGAACAAGTTCATGAGGGAAGGACATCTGAGAGTGTGTAAACCAAGTCCTTATATGCTGTCCTGGAGGTAACCAGTGAGCATGAGAAACAGGTGTGAGTGTGTCAAAAATCAGGTGACTGTGACTGGTGTAGAGGATTCTGGGGGGTGTAGTGAATGTTGGCTGGTCGTGTGCAGCAATGGGTTGACGGCATGACATACTGTAGCTGTTGTATTGAATCGATAGTTAATTTAGTTTTAGAGTTATTGCGGAAAATGTGGGGTTTGAAATATTTCCTGTACTATTTGATGTTATTTATACTCTATTTTTCCAGAATGTGAGTAAGATACATTTATGCGGTATACACTTGCACCAAAAGGCCAAAAATCTTGGTGGCACTGACACTACTGGCTCACTCATTTGCCGAATAGCTTAATCCTACTAGGGCTGTGGGGAAGCTGGAGCCTGGGTGAAGGCAGGATTCACCCTAAACAACTCACCAGTCCATTGCAGGGCCATCACACACACACACACACACACACACACACACACACACACACACACACACACAGCCATTCACACTCACACTAAGGGGCAATTTGGAATTGCCAATTAGCCTAACGTGCATGTCTTGGAACTGTCGGAGGAAACTGAAGTACCCAGAGGAAACCCACATAACATGCAAGAGAACATGCAAACTCAACATAGAAACGCCCAAGCCCGGCACTCGAACCCAGGAGACTCTTGCTGTGAGGCGGATGTGCTAACCACTATGTCACCGTGCCACCTCGGCATTATTTATATTATAGAAAGTACTAATATGACCTGAGGTTCCTAAATTCTTAAAGTCATTGCTTAGAAGCCGAAGGTCTGCAGAAGGTCTGAAGGTCTTTTTTTTTTTTGAAGCTAAATCAGTCATGTTAAAAAGAAATAATACGGTGTATGTTTCAGATGAGTTAATCTGAGACTAAGGTTCAAGAAAAGCCTAAGGCACAGGTAAATATAGTTGCTATGTGTCCCATCAGCCATTTTGGAAAGGGTTTTTTTTCATACATAGTTGTAGCCTGGGGGGTAGATTTAGTTAACGCCTAACATATTAATCCATGTTTTTGTAATTCAAATAGCGTTAATTCCCTGTTCTCCAGTAGCACTTTAATTTACACTGACAGATTCAGGCATGAGGTATCGTATGTTACAGTTTTTCTCAGTCGCTTTGGCTCATTTGTCAGATGAGATTTTAAATTTTCAAAACTCCTTGTTCAAAGTTCACATCATTAAGTTACATGTGCAGAGAAGAAAAGCAATTTTTCATCGTTTTGATCAATTTGCAAATGCTTTCGGACATTGCTGCAAATTATTCTGTACTATTTTCAACAGTTTTATATATTATCAATTGCTTCTGCCATGTTGATCAAAATATATTGCATTGCTTCTCTGTTGAATAGTCTCAA
This sequence comes from Tandanus tandanus, assembly GCA_039654325.1. Classification (NCBI taxonomy): domain Eukaryota; kingdom Metazoa; phylum Chordata; class Actinopteri; order Siluriformes; family Plotosidae; genus Tandanus; species Tandanus tandanus. Next base: position 19,737,551 of record JBCNYH010000010.1, read on the forward strand.
CCCTACAAATCATTTAGTCATTAAGCCACTGAATGAGTCCTTACATGCAAAATATACTGACAGTCATTAAACACTTGGAGAGAGAAATTTCTGTATATCTGTACTTGTAGGGGGGGTTGGGAGTTCACCCTGTGGCTTTTATTGATGATAGTACTCGGGCACTTGAGAAAATTATGAATTGTCATTTTGTCACGTTTTATTGCACGTGTGTAGGTCACTTTGCAAATGTGGACCAAATGCAGTTTGAGCAAAACACAGCGTGTATCTGCACAATTTGGGGAGTGGTTTGGAAAGCCTATATAAAGGCTCAAAAATGTCCACTACTGTTTGTCTAGTGCACGTCATAATGCCACTTCTATCACGTGAACAACGTCTCCGGGCAATGGGTATGGTGGGGGCCTGTACACAACCCACCATCAGAAACCTGATTGACCGCCACAACATGACAGGGTCCGTTGACGACAGGCCGCGTCCAGGGCGAGAGAAAGTGACGACTCCCGGACTTTTGGGACCGTGCTGTATCACCGCAAATCACCGCCTCTATCACCGCAAATCACCGCCTGTATCAATGTAAACGGAGGCCATACCTGATACTGACTGTTGTGACTTTCATTTTGGCAGGTGCCGTTTTGTTGTGTTGTTTTTGATGTACAAAATTTATTCTTGACACTTTTGTTTGTTGTGTGTATGCCTGTGATGGCCTGGTGAGCTGTCCAGGGTGTACCTCGCCCTCGCCCAGAGTCGGCTGTGATGGG
>JBCNYH010000010.1:19758930-19769653 GCA_039654325.1 Tandanus tandanus
TACATATAGATATATATATATATATATATATATATACATATAATTTATTATATATATATATTTTGCTATACTGTATATTCAGTATATACTGCTTTTAACCTATTCAAAGTGAGCATACACACGTAAACAGTGAGCACACACACTCGGAGCAGCAGGCTACCACACACATTGTGGCGCCCAGAGAGCAGTTGGGAGTTAGGTGCCACCGCTACACATTTTTCCTGCTGGTTCAGGAATCGAACCAGCAACCTTTCGGTCCCAAAGCCACTTCTCTAACCATTAGGCCACAGCTGCCACCCATATAGACCTTATTATATATTATTTACTGCTCTATGATAGAATGTTTAACTTTTCATTTTCACAACCAATTATAATCAGCTCCAAAAATCTTTTTTTTTTTTTTATTAATAAATTTGGTTTATACGTTTTACTTAATTATATAATATGTTTAAATAATTCCAGTGCATAAACATGTCTTTACTTACATATGAAGCACATATACTGTGCTAGTTATTAAGAAAGAAAAAAAAACCATTATTATCATCTAATAAAATGAAAGGTTGGTTTTTATTAAATAAATTATTAAAGCATTAAAAAGTTTTTCCATCACTATAAAATAATCACGGTTATGATTAAATACAATGAAAAGATTTAGAGCCACCTCTATTTAAACATTTTTACATTACTGACCTTATTTTTAATTCTATAAAATCTGTATTGTATTGGGAAAGAATAATTTTGAGACTTTGAAAAAGTAAAAAAAAAAAAAAATCAGTTCAGTTTGACTCTTGAGGCTTTAAATTTATGTTTCACAGGTAACACCGGTGCTGTGTTTTAATTTTTTTTATTTAATTTTTTTTTTTTCGGTTGACCTGATGGTTTTTACCCTGTAAATGGAACCCTGCCTTTAATAAAGCACTCAACTTCATTTACATTAGCAACCTGACACCAACCCAGGTGCCTGTTAACACCTCGAAGCTGATGGTTTTTTTTTTTTGTTGTTTTTTTTTTTTACATGTATTTATTTTCTCCACTCCTCATTAGGATGTGCTGCTAACATTTTGGCACCAGATGCTAGCGCACACATGTAGAGGGTTTAATATATATTATGGCTCATGGGTGCATATAGCAGTTGTCTGGATGTCTGTTGGATTTTAGTTGATCTTTTGGTCCAACAACATTAATTGCGATGCACTGGGGGGGGAAAAAAATAGGTCAATGTATTAAAATACAGTCAGCACAATGGTGTATTGGCCACTACGCCACTGTGCCATTTGTATTTAAATACAATGATCTATTCCCCCCCCCAGTGCATCGCAGCCTTACAGCAAGAAGGTCCTGGGTTCAAGTTAGGTGAGGGCAATTCTGTGTGGAGTTTGCATGTTCTTCCCAAGCTTGCTTGGGTTTCCTCTGGGTTTCCTCCTGCAGTCCAAAGACATGCACATTAGAGTAACTGGCTGTTCCAAATTGCCCCTACTTGTGGATGTGAGTGTGAACAGTGGTGTGTTATTCCCTACAATGGTATAGTTAGCTGTTCAGGGTAAATCCGCCTTCGCCCAGTGTCGGCTGCGATAGGTTCCATCCTTCCTACAATGAATGAGTGAGTATATTTAAATGTATAAATGTAATATTAAATATAAATATGTTTCCTGTTAAGTAGAATATAAAAGATCAACAACAAGCAAAAAATTCAATGACGGTCGGTTTATGTTAAATTTTAATATTTAAATATGCTAATAATTGTAGTATCATGGACATTATATTAATATGAATAGATAATAATATTTGTTAATAATCACAAACGGCGGAGTAGTGGTTAGCTCGTCCACCTCACAGCAGGAAGGTCCTAAGTTCGAGTCCCGGGCTTGAGACGTTTCTGTGTGGAGTTTGTTCTCCTTGTGCTTGCATGGGTTTCCTCCGTGTACTCCAGTTTCCTCCCACAGTCTAAAAACATGCACAGTAGGCTGATTGGCTGTTCCAAATCGCCCCTAGGTGTGAGTGTGAATGGCTGTATGTGTGTTGGCCCTGCAGTGGTCTGGCGGGCTGTACCCTGCCTTCGCCCAGAGTCGGCTGAGATGGGCACCAGCCTCCACATGACCCTAATCAGGGTTAAGTATATGAATATATGAATAATATTAATGAATAATAATCACTTTATAGAGGGTGAGTTAATATCACCCTACTGCTGCTTCTTCTCTTCAGCAGGATTTTTCTCCTTCCTCTCCCTGTGTGTGTGTGTGTGTGTGTGTGTGTGTGTGTGTGTGTGTGTGTGTGTGTGTGTGTGTGTGTGTGTGTGTGTATGTGAGTGGGTTATCTGTTTCTGATCCCCAATACTGATCCACATGCTTAGAACTGTCAGTGATGGACTGCAGAATCTGTTGCTAGGTAAAAAGAAGAAGAAGAGGAAGAGGTAGGAGGAGGAGGAGGAGGAGGGGGAGGAAAAAAAAGTGACGCATCATTGTGGAAACAAGAAATGGAAGCCTCTTACCAAGTTAGTGAATTTGGTGAGAAATTGCGTGTAGGCACGACGCATCAGTCAGGGCCGAGCACTCGTGATGCATGAAGCCGTGTATTTCACTCCACTAATGGCCTCAGCCTTTCATTTTTACACTGCGGCGTGAAAATGCGTCTCATAAATTACAGCTGCGGAACAGGCACGGCTGAAAGCAGGGCCAAGTCGGTGTGGTGCATTTATTATTTATTTTAAGAGGTTATGGCTCTATCATTATTTCTCATAGTGCAAAACTGATACACAAAGCACTCAGCCCACCAATGCCATCTGCCGTTTCCATTTCCGAGACTCGGCTCGGGCAGGGGAGAAAAAACAAAAAGAAAAACTTTCCTGAATGGCTCCATTGTTTGACGAAATGCTCTTCAGCTCATTTATTCCAGTCTGATGTTGTTTTGGAGCCATTAACATATTAATTAGAAGCTAATGGACTTAATTAGGTTACTTTGTAATTAAACAGTGAAGAACCGATGAGGCGAACTCAGGAAATCTTTGAGGAAATGTTGGAGGAAGTGGAATTTCTTTCTTAGTTTTGTGTGGGTGTGTTTCCTCCACCCCCCCTCCAACCCCCCCCACACACCCTAAAGACGGCGTCCCCTTTTTCTTAGTGGAATGATGTTGTTTCTGGTACAAACGAGAGATAAAACAGAACTTGTCACATTTATTTTCGATATCAAGAGTTGATTTTACATCAGCGTCTGACAATGGGCTCCTACAAAAAAAAAAAAAAAAAAAAAAAAGATAAAAAAAAGATGATTATTAACAGTATTTTATTCTCACACATTCATTCCATCCTTTTTTAAAAATTATTATTATTTCATAATATTCCATACATCATCTAATAAATTATTTACTGTCAAATGATGAGATATGTTTCTTAAAACATGGTGAGGAGTGATGACGTATGAGAAAAAAAAAAAAAAAAAAAAAAAAAGAATACTCTTATTCCTGGCAAATCCAGCCATCAAAATAAATTACACACAAGTCCAATTCACTCCCAAGTTGTGCAAGACGTAGCTTTTTTTAAGGTCAGAAACGAGGGAAAGGCGTCTCCCCCCGCACACATTTGTTGGCAAAAAAAAACAAACCCAAAAAACCAAAAAAAAACTTTTACAATCGAAAGATCTGTAACCGATGAAGGCAAACGCACTGCTCACAAGTGGAAGTGTGAATATGGGCTTCTGTTCATGTCCTCAAAGCTTCTACAACAGACAAAGTGTAAGAAGATTTCACACACAAAAAATGTGCAACCCCCTTCCCTAAAACGTCCTCTTTGAAATGTCACTTATGGTTGCCATAATAGTTTTTTTTTATCATCATTTCCTTTTTTTACAATTTTTCCATTTTTTCCCCACTTGTGTTACAGTAAAATATATTTTCTTTAGCCGTCATTCTTATAAGAGTTACATGTGCAATAGAGAAAATATAAGGCCTGAGTCAGGAGTAGTGGTTCTCTTTTTTATGTTGTTGTTGTTGTTTTCTTTTCTTTCTTTGCCTTTTCCTGTAAAGTCCGTGTCAGGAGCCTGCACGTTCCTGCTCCTGTCCAGCGTCTTTAAATCCCAAAACCCCCAGGACACTTAAAATGTTCTTAAAAAAAACAAACCAAAAAAAAATTTAAAATAAAACGCCATTGGTATGTTCATGTTCATTATGTTGTCGTTGATACAGTACAGTATATCATACAAAATGGTGGCCAGTGCGTGGACAACGCCAGCCTCCTCATAAACACTTTATCTTGTCAAGCAGCCTGCGTGCTTTTCCCACCTCGATTCAACAGTTTAAACCACAGATGGCCTACTAAATGAAAAAAATAAAATAAAATACAAAGCGCATCTGTGGATCTTTTGGAGAAAAGTCACTGCTCCTACTGAGAGAAGGAAAAAATGAAATGGAATCATGAGCTCAGAGGCTGGTGATGAGCTGCATTTGACCGTCTTTTGGGGTCTCGGCGTCTGAAGGTTGACACTCGTTATCCTCGAACCCGTGCTCGTTGCAGCTCTCACCGATGTGGTAGTACGAGGCGGGCTGGACGCTTTCCCCCATGCTTCTGTGGCATGGTTCGTCCGTCTCGCTGTGCCCGGATGATGAAAGAGGGCACTCGTCCTCTCCATCATGCGGGCACAGAGACGGAGACGAGTCTCTTAGTTCAGGCATGCTCGTATAAACAGAGTCCCTGTTATCAAGAGAGGGCGTGGTTTCGTCCTGCCCCGCCCCGTCTACCTCTTTCTGCTCTTCCCCGTCTTCCAGGGCATGACGGTGCCTGGAAGGTTGGCGCGATGCCTGCTTGGCACTATACAGGAGCGAATGAGTCCGCTGAGGAAGCAGGGGCGCCTCCAGGACCTCGCGGTGGTGTGGCTGGAGAAGGAGTTCCAGCGCCGGGTGGTTGGCGTCGTTGCTGTTGTCCTCACCCCTGCCTCCGATGCCTCCAATCCCAGCATGGCGGGCCGGTGGGCATCGGTCGGGGTTGGGAAGTTGCTCAGAGTCGTCCTGGCACCGCGGATGGCCGCGTGGCCGCAGGTTGTTGTGCACCAGCTCGGAGATGATCATCTTCTCGAAGGCGGCGTCGTCTAGTGAGTAGCTGCTGTTGAAGTTGCCGTTGAGGGGCAGTGTGTCCATGGCACTGACATCACGGCTGTTCGTCCGGGAGTGCTGGCCTGAAATAACACACGAGAGCACACTCAGGGAGAGAAAAACACGTAACGACCCTCAAGCAAAGAAAGCACCGCAAACAGATAGTATATTAGCAGCAAACAAATTAAAAACATTTCGGTTACTGTTAAGGACATATGGATTGATTCCCCTCCCCATCCTAGCCCATACCTTAAATTTCTTATCATCATCATCATCATCCATACAGCAATATATCGAATATATCGAAATATTACTGCTATTCTACATCCTTAACAGTACGTCACAGTATGAAACAAAAACACAATGACAAGCAGCCACGAAACCGTTAAAATGCACACACATAATGCACGCAGTCACACATCAAAGCAAGCTGCACACTGTAAATGAATATCAAGTGCAAAACAAGTGCCAAAGGCGGCAAACAGGCAAATGCTCATGAACGGTTTCAAAATTTTTTATAAATAATAGTAATAATGTAAGCGTGGTCAATGAAGCACACAGCCATCTGCGGAAAAACGGAGCCTATGGATGCCAGTCAGTCCTCACCACATACACACACACACGCACACGCAGGCAGGCGTGCAGGCGGGCGAGGTGCAAGGACTCACTTTGCCACCACTCACATTATGTGTGTCTGCTCAGGCTAGCTGGCCTGAGAACTGCCGACGTGCCAAAAGAAAAGTGAAACAACGGCGTTTTATAAAAAATTGCAGCAATGATAAACATGTGAGAAACAGCAAAAAAGAAAGCTTTCAAACTCTACAGCTCTGAATTCAGTCCATCCTCTCAACCAGGGAATACGTGTTATACCATGCTGGTGTCGTGGTTAGCACGTCCGCCTCACAGCAAGAAGGTCATGGGTTTGAGGCGTTTCTGTGTGGAGTTTGCATGTTCTCCCTACAATTGCGTGGGTTTCCTGCGGGTACTCCGGTTTCCTCCCACGGACGAAAAACATGCACGGTAGGCTAATTGGCTGTTCCAAATTGCCCCTAGGTGAGTGTGTTGGCCCTGCAATGGTCTGGCGAGCCGTCCAGGGTGTGCCACCTTCGCTCAGGGTCGGCTGAGATGGGCTCCAGCCTCCCCGCGACCCTAATTAGGCTAAAGCGGTTCGGCGAATCAGTTCCTCATTCATTCATTCATTAATTCATATATTTTCGAAGCCGCTTAATCGGGTTAAGGTCATGGGGAGACTGGCGCCCATCTCAGCTGACTCTGGGCAAGCAGTATATTATATTACATTACATGCAAATTATGTAGATAAATCAACCCTTAACTTTTTTTTAACGTGTGAGTCCTAAATAACATTACCCACCCCCCTCCCCCACCCAAAACAACACAGTTCACTGTTTAAGAGCAATTCCATAAAGTAATTACTGTGTTTATTTAGATTTGTTTTTCTGTATCTGTAATTAAATTTCTTTTGCACGTACTGTATGTCTAGAGGCCCTATGATGGTCTGGTGAGCTGTTCAGGGTGTACCCTATCTTCGCCCAGTGTCGGCTGAGATAAGTTCTAGCCGCCCCGTATCCCTAGGAGGAGTAAGTGGTTGTGAGTGGGTGAGTGAGTGAGTGAGTGAATTTTAGAGAATCCATTCATTCATTCACTTTATGAACCACTTATTCCTAATTAGGGTCGCTGGGAGGCTGGCGCCCATCTCAGCCGTCTCTGGGCAAGGGCGGGGTACACCCTGAACAGCTCGCCAGGCCATCGCAGGGCTGAATTTTATAGGTCATGATGGCATGTGAATTGGGTTTCTCCAATCATTTTAGGAAATAAATACAATTGCGTGTTTTTGTTTATTAGCCATACTTTTACGTCAATATACTTGTCGGAATGATTGTTTTTGGTTCTCGTTGCCTACAACAGCATTGTTCAATACATTTTCACCCAAGTAATTTATTACTTCTTTTTATTAGGAGCCCTTTTAGCCAAAAGTGGTGGTGTATAATCTTCACTGCGCACTACGGTACATATTGTGCAAAAGTTTTATGCACCCTTAAAGAATAGTAATGAGTTTTCCGCACCATTCGAAATGGATTGGCGTGAAAATAGAAATACTGTAATAAAACAAAGAACGTTTACTTTGCATAAAAAAGGTCATATTCTCAGGTACGTGTTTTATACCTCAGAAAGGAAATACTGGAGGTTTTTCTGAGCATCATCATCATCAGCTACAGATCTCCTCGAGGTTTTGCTGCTCACACTTGCATTTTATTTTTTCGCTAAAACCCGACTGTGTTATATTCTGCTTTTTTTTACTAGGACAGTGAAGACTCACTGGTTAAGGCTCTGACTCAATGATCCGAAGGTTGAGGGTTTAAGCCCCACCATGCTGCCACTGTTGTGCCACTGTTCACGGCCCTTAACCTTCAATTGCTCAGTTGTAAAACGGTGATGAACGTAGGCTGCTCTGGATAAGGACGTCTGCAAAATGCCGTGAATGTTATTGTGGATGTTAATGTTTACTGATATACAAACACTTTTCCGTCCAAGTGAAAGACACATTTTGGGAAATCTAGGATGTTTTTGTGCTGAATCAATAATGCAGAAATCATAAAATAATAATAATAAAAAATCTAATATAACAAAGTTTAGACTTAGAATAAATAGGATGCCAAAAACTTTTGCACAGTACTGTGTATGTATTTTTTTCCGGATAAATGAAGCAAATCGGAAAACCAAGTAACAGATTCAAATCTAAATAATTCATTCCCCCTGTGCGCTGTAATAAATGATCTGAGATGAGTACGATCAATAAAACACATGTGCATGTGTATGGAGCGGCGACGAGCAGCCCCTTTCATTGCTGTAATTATGACTTCCTTCATTGCTCATCACTTAGTTCATCTAATTAACGAGCGGCCGCGCCGGATGACTGAATTCAGGATATGGAGTGTGTAAGGGTACAGAAGCAAGCATTCACAGCATCTCTCTCTCTCTCTCTCTCTCTCTCCCCCTTTAAAGCCCTCGGCGTACGCCTAATGGAGGCGACCTTCAAGCTTAAAAGCTTGCATAATCTACTTGAGCTTTGTTTTGACTTCTGTATGTGACCTCTCTAATACTGTAAATGAGTTTTGTCAGGTTTATTTCCAGCAGTGTTCACTCTTCAGCTGTTTTTTTTTTCTTTCTTTCTTTCCCCATCACAGTGACTGGGAAGGAAGGGTAAGGGCTAACGTTTACTTCCTCTGAGACATGTAAAACCAGCCAGCCGTATCTTTTCAAACTGCTGCTCGTGCCGCATCACAGGTCGGTATAAGACTCTCAAAGCAAAGTGCTATCCGCATGCTTCTGCATACCTGAGCTCTGAGCTGCCGACGATTGGCTGGCATCACTGTGATTGACAGGAGAGAAAGTCATGTCACCCGTACCAAACAGACGGTCACAAATTGTTGAGGGAACAATGGGATCTCCTGATGATATGGCGAACGTGTTTCTGTTGCACCAATCAGGAAATCCAGAGCCTGCTTTATAATGCTAATGTTGATTATCATTATCTTAATGACCATTTCTGGATGTTAAGTCAGAACCCTTCTTCCCGAGTTCATTTTCTCCTCAAATACATCGTATTGTTTAGCAAAGCCAGCAGAACGTCGCCGCTCTAAGATGTACACCGAGGGCTTATATTCCAGCTTCTTTTCTAGTCTGTGTGGGTGTTTAAACATCTCATCAAATCATAATTAAATAAATTATTAAAGGGGGAAAAAACATCACAAACAGTCTCGGTCACATTTATATGGAAGGAAAAATAAAAACAGGAAAGACAGATGACAGGATGGAAGAGAACTGAACGCATTTTATTTTTTTTAAAGCTCCACTTTAATGATTTGATTCATGCGAAGCGCTACATTTGACTCAGCGCGCCGTAAACACTGCGCAGCCTACAGAGCGGATATTTCAAGGTCCACAAATAAGCATGTATTTAATACTTAATGAATGCTTTCATACTGATGAATTAATACCGTCGCTTATCCTTGGCGCATCAGGAAATAATGACGCGTATAAATGAACGGCTAATTAATAATGGTAATTACATTTGAACCTCTCATTTTGTTAATGAATATCATGGCCTGCAGTACTAATCAAGATATTTCATATTATTAGCAGACTTTTTTTTTTCTTGCATTAACAAGCGATCTAAATCAAATGTAAGAAAATAAAAGCGGCGACAATCTCGCGTGAGGTTCGTCCAATGAAACACTCGATCGGTGTTAAGACCTAACTTCATTCAATCATTCATTTTCTAAGCCGCTTAATCCCAATTAGGGTCGCGGGGAGGCTGGCGCCCATCTGACTCTGAGTACACCCTGAACAGCTCACCATGCCATCGCAGGGCCAACACTCACACAACCATTCACACTCACACTCACACCCAGGGGCGATTTGGAACAGCCAGTTAGCCTACTGTGCATGTTTTTGGACTGTGGAAGAAAACCGGAGTACCTGGAGGAAACCCACATACACTCCACACAGAAACGCCCGAGCCTGGGATACGAACCCTGCTGAGCTGAGTATATGGGGATTAATTTAAATAATGTACTATGTTGTAAACAGTTATAAACACTACATGGTAACGGTGCAATCCGATTGGTTCGTTATCTGAGGATGACAGGCAACTATTGGATAATAACCTGGATTTGCAGAAGGCACGGCAAACTGTTTTCACACACGATGAGTTCTGGAAGTGTTCCTGAGCCCGTGCAGTGATTTCCGTGACAGAATCATGCCTGTTTTTACTGCAGTGCTGCCTGAGCGCCCATAGATCACGGGCTTCCTATATTGATTTTTGGCCTTGTCCCTAGGACCTGGGTTCGAGTCACAGGCTCAGTAAGGGTGTTTCTCCCTGTGCTTGCGTGGGTTTCCTCCCATAGTCCATAGACATGCACATTAGGCTAACTGGCTGTTCCAGATTGACCCTAGGTGTACAAGAACGTGAGTGTGAATGGTGAGTGCTGGCCCAGTGATGGCTGAGATAGGCACCAGCCTCTCTGTGACCCTAATAGGATTAAGTGGTGCAGCATTTTCCTTTGCGTACAAATATTTCTTTAGATGCCGAGTCATTTTACTGACCAAATTAGTTGCAAAATGTTCCTCTAGCTGCTTTTTGGTACTCCTTTCCCCCAGTGGTGTGATAATAAGGGTTTAATTAAACATTTGATTCATGTATATATTCAATAGACACACAAAAAAAAAGAAACAGGAGCAATATTTCTACAAATGTATTCACAATTTTCCCATATTTCCATTCGAATTTGCATCCATTCTTGAAAAGACGGCCAGGATAAGAGATTCATATACTGGATTAACTGCTGCTCCATTTCCCGTCAAGCGCAGGATGTGACTCAAGTCCTTCAAATTTGAATATAAATGGGGACGAGACTGAAGCAAATAGAAAGAAGGAAGGGGGAAAAAAAAGAATTTATTGGTGTTGTAGTGTGACACGCAGTCGTCGAGATAAGAAACGTCGCTCCTGTTGACGTGCAGACGAAACCGAAACCAGACATCAAACGAGTTGAGGTGAGGGAGAGGAAGCAGGAGCGGCAGAGAAAGGGAAAAGGGAATGCAATAATAAAAAAAAAATATATA
>JBCNYH010000010.1:19801134-19812982 GCA_039654325.1 Tandanus tandanus
GGGTCCTAAATGTCCCCACAAAGATAGGAATATCTGATAGTCTTGTCTATGTAGGGACATTGATTCTAGGGGTTGTAGGTAATTCACTGATTGATTGGTCATCTACAAAAAATAAAAATAAAAAATAAATAAATAAATAAATAAATAAAAAAGGTAAAAGAGCCAAAATGTATCTAGGTGGGAATGTACCAAGGGCAGGAATATCTGACGTTGTATTGACGTTGTGGGGACTTTGGTAATTCCCCATAAGGAAAACTTCGTTTTAACAAAAACATTTATCAGCTAGAATAATAATTATATACGTGAAAAGTCCTCACAAGGATAGTGAGCTCACCATGGATGTGTGTATGTACACAGTTGTGTCCTTAGTTAAATAAACATGCCTACATGTAACCGTATGCTGTTTAGAATCCAATTAGGTCCTCTACATTCATTTTACATGACACGGTTGTGTATTTTGGGGAAAAAAGAAAGAAAGAAAAAAAAAAAACCCACCACAGATTCTTTTCTCATAAGATGAATCCCAAACAAGAGAAGTTATCTAATTCACGGATTACTTCTGCAAATATTTAGCTTTGGACAGTGGGATGGTTATAAATCCGGTACACAGAAAGTGCTGGAAGGCCACATATGGCGTTCTACAGCTCGAAACACTCACCATTATAATGAAGGCGACGGGGCCGATGAAACTCCAGATGAAGTGGTTATCAACTCTCAGCCAACAGCTGCAAAACAATGGATACAAAACCGCTGTTAGTGATGCAATTCAACCTCCGTACAAGATGGCCTCGTCACTTTTTACTAACATTTACTGGAACAGAGAGAGAGAGAGAGAGAAGGCGATTTGATAATCAGTGAGCGAAAAGCCGAGTGTGATCAGAATCCCAAACCGAACGCATGACAAGATGAAACCAGCTCTCATCTCCGCTTGTCTGAAAATGAGTCTGGAACGAGCTCTACATATGCCCATGCAACTTTGATTAAGAATTCATACTGTGTAGGGAATGATTTATGTGCGTATTACACAGGCCATCTGTATTTGAATCCAGTACGACAAGAAAACTTGCATCACGTTGATACTTTTGGGGCAAAAAAGAGAGAATGAGACAGAGCGAGAGAGAGAGAGAGAGAGAGAGAGAGAGAGAGAGAGAGAGAGACACACACACAAAAGAGTTAGCGATTTAGACGGAAATCCAAATCTCAATCAGGTGCCTTTTCCAGAGGAGCTGAATCGGCATGCGAAATCATTACGGTCACAGTTTGAACCTTTGTTCTCCATGCTGGTGTGGAGATTTGCCAGGATGCAATGGGAAAATATGCTCAGTGTGTCTTGTTAACTTGTGTACATGCACAAACACACACACACACACACACACACACACACACACAATGACAGAAAGGGAAGTGGGGGTGGGGTAGGGGTAGGGGGTCTTTTAAGATTTTATACCAGTGCCCTTATAAAAATGTGTCACAAAATAAAAACCCGGATCCAGCTGCAGCTGTGCTCTAACTGGACGTCCCTCAATGGCAACAATAAAAAATTTATATGTCACCAAAACACAAAGTAGCTAAGAGGGGGAAAAAAAAAGCAAAAGCTTAAAGGTCACTCACACTCTCTTGGTCCCGTAGCTCCTGTAGTCGATGGCCGCCGAGATTGCAACCACTATGGCTGGGAAGAGGTATCCGGCTGCATAATAGTACTTCCGGCGTGAGAATTCGCTCTCGAAGACTTCGACGAGCATGACGTACAGCTGCACACCTTCCAGACACATCCACGAGAACGCAGCCAGGAAAAAGAAATGAAGAATCCCCGCTATAATCGAGCACACGAGCTGAGAGACGACAAAGAGAATATACAAAAACAATCAAAAATGACAGGAGGAACACTGTTTGCAGAACCCAACAGGAGGTTACCATGGAGACAGACGTTCAAATCATAACAGCAATCCATCCTGCTGAGGTTGTGTTTGGAAATTGTTTTCAGCATGAATGCAGTGTGATTAACAACACAGATCATGTATTTGGACCTGGACGATTTGACCTTCTCAACTCCATCAGTGCGCAGTGTATAAACGTTCCCCGACATTATCTAACGCATACCGCGATTACCTCGGCCAAACTAATCCTAATTTTTTTCTTTTTTTTTTTTTTTTGCATCACCGTTGCAGTGCTGTGTTTGCGTACCGGAGGTTCGGTCATGTTGAATCCCACGAGAAAGAAGAGCTCGGCGATGAAGAGGTTGATGCACAGGTTCTTGTGGATGGTGTTACGGTCGCTCTGCAGGCCACGGAAGAAGCAGAAGGTGAAGATGCTGATGGCCAGGCAGACGAGTGACACGGCCACTCCCATGCGCGTGATCACGCTCAGAAGGAAATCGTGGACGCTTCCATCACCCTGCAACACCGAAACAGCAAACATCACAGCTAATGCTTTCTTCACATCCTAAATTACTCCCTGATCACAGCCGCAATGGTCAAAATTAAGCTAGTTTATGCTACGTATATATTTTGGGAAACTCAATCAGTTAGAAATGGTCTATTGGCAGTACAATAAGGAAACAAGCAGGAAAAAACAGTCTGGCACACAATTAGAGACCATTTATGAGGTTCAGTGATGTATCTGAGGTTGAGGAACTGTCCAAGGCAGAATTCAAAGACAATGCTCACCTTTAGGCCACACCCACTTCATATTAAAATCCGAATACAGATACATGCTTTTCAACCAACATGAAATGGGTTCTTAAACCGGTTCCGCTCATTGTTTGGTGCAAACTAGCTAATCATTTCTCATTTCCATAATCATGCACAACGCACATACAGTCGTAGCAAGATGGCGACTTGTATTGTTATTGCAAATATTTGCCTGATTTATCCTTTCCCACTGTGTTCTCCAATGCTCTCTAAACTAATGACACGCCCACGGATGTTTTCACGCCTTGCACTGGTGACACCAGCTATCTTTAGGTTCTAGCTGGGACCCACCTTTTCAGACCTGAGCCGATGTATACCCCGTCAGAACACTCTGAACAGGGTAAGGTTTGGTGTGCAGACCAGAAACTCGCTGGTGGCAAGGGGTAATACAAATCCAAAAAAACTTTATTTATAGCTATAGCTTTATGCTAGCTTGCTGTCCCAGTTAACTTGGTATATAACATGGGGTGCAATGAGTTTCTTTGCTAGCTAACTGATTTTCTTGCCAGCTGGCGAACATAACATTAACTTTGCCTAGCTAGCTTTGTTTGGCTACGTTTTACATCTATTTAACATAAAATTATTTCGACTGCTAGCTTGCTAGTCCAGTTAAGTTGAGCAAATATTACCGCTAATGCTTGCTTTAACTTCATAGACTTGATCTAACATGGTAAAGATATAATATTAGGATACCTAAAACATTTACAAAGTAGTTTTACATTTAAAATTCTGGCTAAATGTAATGCTTTTTGTTTAGCATCTACAAAAATACCTTATCTAAGACACAAACCTTTTTAAAAGTACATCTAATCAGCTAACTGTTACTCTTGCATAATTACTGCAAATGTAGCCATAGCAAAAAATAAATAAATATATTTTTAAAATGCTTATGCGACAATGGTTTTATAGCTTGATACCCAAGTGTTGTTAAAGTTTATAGTACAATCCAGTAAAAAGACTTTTATACCAGAGATGGATTGTATTAAATGGCTAGCAGGGCTTTAAAAGCCTAGCTATTGTGTTGCTAAAACGTATGACTCATGAACATTACACAGCAGGGGTGAATGAATCAGTGGCTCAGGTGCTCTGGACAAGCCTGTTATTTGCCTGGGTTTTCATTGTTGTTTTTGTTGTTGTTCTTTAATTCACATGTCCTGTAGAAAGGTGACTCAGCGGGTTGCTGATATGGAAGTCTGCTCATGAGCACATTTATCCCCTGTCCATCAACTAGGGGGGGAAAAAAATTCTTGAGTTGTTTCGTATATTAATTTATAGTGTGACTATGACATGGTGATTAGTCAAGATGAAACATTAATCCAATTTGGAAACACTAACATCTTAGCATAGCATTCCTAATACATTATATTAGACTGCAGTACATTATGTTTTTACAGCCTGGTTAACAGAGTGCGCTATCTATCGAACATTACATTAATTATTTTGCTAGCCTGCTAACTTATTTAACCTTGTTTTCAGTCTCACATAACTAACTTTGCCTCACTGACTTGCTAGCATACTTTTACTTGCCACCTTGATAATATATATATATTTTTTTAATATCAAGTCTAGTTAGCATTGTTCATTATCTAACAAATATATTATTTGTTATTTAGCTACCCTAGTTAGCATGCTAATGTAGTTAACCCTGTTATCAGTCTTACATAGTTAGCTTTGCCTCAGTACTTTGCTAGCTTAAGCTAATACAGAATTATTTTAGATGCAGATTTTGGTAGCTTTGTTTAATATCTATCAAACATATTATTTACTGGTTTGCTATTCTAGGCAGTTTTGTTTGAAATCTAAGAAATGCATTTTTTGTTAGTTTGTAGTTAATTAGTTAACTTTGGTGGCTGTCTAATATGATACTATTTATCTGGATGGTTGGTAAAGAAGTTAACTTTGCTAGCAACTGTAATGTTTTTGTTTTCCTTTGTAATTACTAAAAAAAGTATTTGTTTTAAAGATACTACTTTATCATCAGTAATAATATAGCAAGTATAGAATTGCGTACATGTCTTTAAACATGTGATTTTTTTTAAATTTCACATTAATCTCTTGCATTAAGTGTAAATTTACTCAGCAGCCAAAACAGCAGTATTGCTAATGGTGGTAAAGCTAATGGTGGTATGACAACCAATTTCTAAACACGCTCATTTTATGTCACATGATCTAAAAACAGGCACTGCGATGATTTTAACCAACAGCGACATAAACAGACTGCTAGTATGCTAACATGCTTTCTCAGTGAACTGTCAGTGTCAACAAGCGCACACTCTGTTCTTGCTCAGACTCACAGATCCTGCTTCTTCACTGCTCCCTGTCACTGCTAACAATTCACTTACATTCACAGATCTGATGCTAACGCTTGTACTGACAGCACTCGCTCTCCAAACTCTCACACTCCCCCATGCCTCTCACATTCCCGTGCCTTCAAGCTAACGCCTACATACCACTACATCAACCTTAGCGCTTGCATTACGCACCATCATCTTTAATGTCAACGCCAACATTCCACCCGCATCCCTGATAATGCTTACCTTCCAAACCATCACTGGCAAAGACCAGCAATCCACTCGATCACCACTAACACCCACTTTCTCTGCTAAGGCTCAACGATGATGATAATTTAGCATGACAGCATGGGCTGCTGTTTTCAGTCATTTACAATCATTTGCCATCACTGATGGTCATTTACCATGACAGGATCAAACTACCCACTATGACCAGCAAAAGATTCTTCTGGCTTTCTTTGAAGGCTGAAAAGGTCATGTTGCTAGAACACTGCGAATGAGGGCTTGGCGATACATGAATAAATCATTTAGCTAATCAGTACCCTCTGCTGCTTAATCAAATAAATATTCTCAGTTAAAAGAGGTACCGCAACGGCCTAGTACAAAGGAAAGATTAATAAAAATGCTGGAAAATAAAATGATTCCTGTATGAAACCCTTAAAGCGTCTAAAGAAAGGTCCAGAGTAATGTGTTCTGAGTTAATCATATCTCGGAGCTATTTACATTTGAATAATATAAACTAAGGAAATTCTCCAATCAGTATTTTACTTATGCTTATGCTTTTGTAAGCCTAGCTCAAAGCGGAAGGGAGCATGCTCAATTCCCGATGCCTCTGAACAAGCTATCATGGTTAACTTTACTGCTAGCAACAAGCTACGGATGGGGTATAGTTCATGGGACAAGACCTGTAATTATCTTCACCACAAACCCCATGTTTCCACATTTATTACTGGCTAAATGCTAGCTGCGCATGCTATTAAACTTGTAATCCTGCTCTAATTCTGCCGCTCATTGTAATATGTTCTCCAGTGCACTTAGCGTCCTCGGGGCTATGCTCAACAGCGACGCAAACTGCCGTTCTACGCGAGTCGCATGCTGTAGGAACATGTGTCCAAGCTGGATTTTAGCCACAAGTCATAAACACGAGTTTCAATCCTGCAGCAGGTTTCCTACTCCTACATCTGATGTGGCACTCATACTCTTGATAGCAATGAGGCTTTAATGCTTTCCATCCCTCATTTCATTTTGTGATAGTCAGACTGTTAGCATCTGCCTCCAGTTTAATCACTGCGCCTGTTGCATCAATCACAAGGTCTTACTACAGACCTGAGGCGGGTGCCAGAACCAGCGTCTAATCTAAAGATGTTTACATGAGTTTAAATGGTGTTCGTTTGAAGACTGAAGACTCACAAACATTCTCCATATGTTGCATGTTTACAATGACTTTGTTAGCTAGGGACATCTTTGGTTAGCTATGTAGGTGATCACTACAACCATGTTTTGTCAGAAGCCGCGTGCTTGTTCATCCATATTAACTGATGGACTCTTTTATGAACACTCGATATTAATTGCTCTAACGGTCCACCTGGGGCAAAGAGTCCCATACAGAACTCTAGGATATCTAGTTTCCCTTATAAAAGCTTGCCAAGTTGATCCTGTTTCATTGGGTGGATATGCTTCCAAAAGACCTCTGCGGACCAATTTTCCTAGGAGCGTACACACTAGTGTCCAGGATCTCTGGCAACACCAGGCCTTGTTTATAATTTGGCTACCATATTGATCAAAAAGCCAAACGGTTCTCCAACTGAGACCAAAGACAGCCTAGAGGTCAGCTGGGAAAAGCCTGTCAGTGTTTTAGTGTGCGAATCCTTCCTTAACTGTTTTCTTAAGATTGTCCTTCTGGAGAAAGGTTTTATGGGTAACCGACTGGGTTCTGTCTTTTCTATCAGACAAGGTTCCAGATAGAATCGCTTTAGGAAGCCTTAACTATAAAAAGAACTCATGAGAAACCTCATGAGGTACACCCTAGACCACCAAGCACTGGGAGGTACACCATCAAACTCTGGCCATATGGTTGTCACATTAGCCAAAATGTGGGGCAGTTCTCCGGTTCAGACTAAGTTCCAACGCCATACAGGAACAAAGACACTGGAAAAAGAGTAACTGATCTACTCTATTATTGCAAAAGTTACAATGTGAACACATTCTTCGATTTGTTTCACTGGGGAAACCTTTAAAGATTTCATTTAGAGCCTTCCAAGGGGGTTTTCCCTTACAGATAAGCTACCCCTTGAGGAACCTTTCTCTTTTTAAGACTACAGGTAAGAACAGTTGGTAAAAACAGCTGCCCATTATCTGATGGGCAGCTGAGGTGGAAAAACCCTTCAGTGTGGTTCAGTGTTCCCTCACCACATGTCCTCGGTGGGCCATGAGGATGGCGAAGTTGGTGAGGTGGCTGCACGAACAGGTGGTGTGGGTCTTATTTGTCCCCAGGAGCTTACATCCCTGAGTAGACCAGTATCCCATCATGCTCCTCTCTGAGTAGTTCCAGAATGAGCAGTTTGGGTTGAAGTAGTTCTCGGTCTGAAAAAGCAACCAGAAGACGACAATCAGTGATGATTATACACAATTTCGGTTTGGTACAGCACAGTGAATTACTTCCTATCAGGTTTCCTACATTGGCCTACACTATGAAGTCTCCACACACCGTTTTCTACTTACATCAAGGTGTTCAAGTGTGAAGACGACGGGCTCGGATACGAAGATACGACTGGATTCCTTGTTGATGGATGCAGACAGGATGTGGGAGTTGACAGTTAGCGTGTGGTTCCTCACTCCTCCTCCTTCGCTCACCAGCCTGAGGGTTGCGTTCTCCGTGGT
Source organism: Tandanus tandanus (assembly GCA_039654325.1). NCBI lineage: Eukaryota > Metazoa > Chordata > Actinopteri > Siluriformes > Plotosidae > Tandanus > Tandanus tandanus. The sequence goes on from JBCNYH010000010.1 coordinate 19,808,996, forward strand.
CAAAAAGTGCCCAAGGTGTTTGTACAGCACAAAGACCAGCTTTGCAACACCTATAATCCAGGAAGAGTTTATTATAGCTCTAGGAGATGATGGTTAAAGCCAGTGAAGGTCATGTAAGAAATAAAACATGTCAGATGTGCTTGGGGAGTGGGGGAATTAATTATTTTAACAATGCCAAGTATAACAAAGACAGCATTTATATCTAATATAAACCTGATAGCGATATGGACTGCACTCATTTGCTGAACCGCTTTATCCTGTTATGGTTGCGGGAAGGCTGGAGCCTATCTCAGCCGACACTGGGCGAAGGTGAGGTACATTCTGAACAGCTCGCCAGATCATCGCAGGGCCAACACACACAACCATTCACACTCACATTCACAACTAGGGGCAATTTGGAACAGCCAGTTAGCCTAATGTGCATGTCTTTGAACTGTGGGAGGAAACCGGAGTACCCAGAGGAAACTGATGCAAGAACGGGACGAACATGCAAACTCCACACAGAAATGCCTTTGCCTTGCCCGGGACTCAGACTCAGGATCTTCTTGCTTTGAGGTAGACGTGCTAAACACTATGCCACTGAGCCGCCCGGTATGAACTGCGGCTGAAGTAAAACTAATCAACACGACTCTTCTGACCAATCAGCTTCCCCGGTTTTATGATGTTACAATATAATATAACTTCTCTTAAAATGGCTATTGAAGAACAACTGAAATACTCTATATTTCATGAGACGTGACTGGAAATGACGCAGAAGCTATAACTATTTTAGACACCCTCATCATGTTATACAGCGATATCAGTATACCATCAGTGACGATACATATGATCCCTGAGTGCTGTGAGGTCTTTGCACCGGTAGGATCATAATCCAGTTTAATTCTTCATTACACCACGCGCATTGAAGGATTTCAGTCTTAAATTACAGTCTTGAAGAAGGAATGTATACAGGTTTAACTTTTGTCGAGTCGATTTAGCAGACCTGCACTCACACCCTGTCGTCGTTTGGACGGCCTAACCCGTTTGTCATGGTTTATACACGTATGAAATTTCACTCGGCGCTCCAGAGCTTTGGCTCTCGAGGACATTGTTCCCAAAACAAACAAACAAAGGCCAATACATAATCTCTACTTTGTGTGACAAAACAAATCTAGCGATCTGTGGCTCATGTTTCGTCCTTTGCGCCAATCTGAAGGGCTTTAAACATCTCAGGAAGTATAGTGTAAAATATCTGTAAACTGACTGTATGGTTGGTGGGCGGCTTGGTGGCATAGAGGTTCACAGCAAGAAAGTCCTGGGTTTGAGCTCGGCAAGGGCATTAAAGTGCGGAGTTTGCATGTTCTCCCTGTGCTTGTGTGGGTTTCCTCCGGGAACCATTTCCTCCCATAGTCCAAAGACATACACGTTAGGCTAGCTGGCTGTTCCATATTTCCCCTAGGTGTGAGTGTGAATGGTTGTGTGTGTGTTGCCCTACAATGGTCTGGCGAGCTGTTCAGGGTGTACCTTGCCTTCGTCCAATGTCAGCTGGGATAGGCTCCAGCCTCCCCTGCGACCCTAGTAGGAATAAGCGGTTTGGCGAATGGGTAAGTGAATGGGTGGCGTATAAGAGTTGAAATGGAATTTTGTCTGGCGTCCTGGTAAAACCCTTCACAAGGTGAAATTATTTCCAACAGCTTGATCAGAGCATGGGATTCACTGTGGGAGCTCATGCATATACAGCATCCTTCCATATTCAGAAGAAGAGTCCATGGCAACCTGATTTGGTGTGGTGTATTTATGGTGTCTTAACGTGCAGAACGTGACAGGCAGAAAAATCGTCATTTTTGATCGTCTTTTTTCTTTCTTTCGTTCGCCAGAATTCCGTCACCATGACACCTGTCAGGACCCACCCCTCCAGTAATTTACAGCTTAAGAACCAGTTCAACTAGCTGATTAAACAGATTTAAAAACAGTCCAGGTGGGTGTGGCCTAGGATACTTAAACACCTTTGATTGACATGCTCTATTCAAGACTCCCATAACGCAACATTGCTTAAATAGAGCTTCACTCTAGACAATCCCTGTGATTAGGGGCGAACCTAACAACCTAATCAGCAAGATTCAAGACAGTGTATCTCTGTTCTCATCCCAAACCCAGTTTACGTTTTAATTAGTTAGGTTAGCACCTTACTCGCCAGTTCACTCATTATTTTGCACAGAATTTTTTTGTTTGTTTTTAATAACAACTCATTTTTCAAAACAATTTAATTTTAGGGAAAAATAATTCGGAAATGTTATGATGTTTATAGTTTGTGCCAGTAGTAACCCAGTACTGTTTTACTCACCATTCTTGCTGTTCAATTTGACCGTGTTAGCGGGGAGCTGGATGGTGGCGCCTCCTTTGCTTGTCTGCGGAAACTTGAAATCCTGAACGTGGCCATCTGTGCTTAATACGTACACGTCTAACACTGTGGGCGTAAAAAACAACATACAGACAGGTGTTACCATTATATTCTCACATTTTACATCCATATAAATACTGAATGCATGATTTAATTTAATTCCTATCAATCCATATTGACTTCTCAAATTAATTAAGCCAGATATAAAAGGAAACAAAAAAACTAGGAAGTAGCACATCATTCATGCATTCGGTTGCAGAACCGCTTAATCCTACTAGGGTCGCAGGGAGGCTGGAGCCTACCTTAGCCGACTCTAGGTGAAGGCGGGGTACACCCTGAACACTTCGCCAGTCTGTTGCAGGGCCAATACACATGCACACAACCCTTCGCACTCACACCTAGGGGCAATTTCGGACAGCCAATCGGCCTAATGTGTATGTGTTTGGACTGTGGGAGGAAACCAGAGAACCCAGAGGAAACCCGCACAAGCAGATGGAGAACATGCAAACGCCTCACAGAAACTCTCTCGCTGAGCCTGGGGCTTGAACCCAGGGTCACAGAAACACTACATCACGCTTTTCATGCCCAAAGTGCAAATTATATATGCATATAAATGTATACACTTCTTCTTTTTTTTTTTTTTTTTTAAACAGCTTTAGCTTCAACTTCAACAAGTGATGGCTAAAAGAATGTGACACACTGAAGTCCCGACAAAAAACGATCAAGAAGAAGAAGAAGACTATGAGTCTTGTTGAGTATGCTGCGACATATCATCACTTTATATATTCCACGCTGTTATACGGCACTGCAAATACATACACCAATCTGCCATAACGTTGAAAACATTATGACCACTTACAGCTTAAGTGAATAACATTTCTCATTATAGTGGCACCTGCCAAGGACTGGGGTGCATTAGACAAGTGAAGTGTCATTTCTCAAAGCTGGTGTGTTGGAAGCAGGAAAAATAAGCAAGGATCTGAGTGACTTTGATAAGGACCACACGAGTCTATTCATCTCCAAAACAGCAGGCCTTGTGAGGTGCTCCTGGTATGCAGTAGTAAGTACCGAACAGTGATACAGAACAGTGGTAAGAGTGTCATAGGTACCCGAGGCTCATTAATGCATGTAAGGAGTGGATAATACATCTGGTCTGATTTTACAGAAGAGCACAAACTGCTGGATATGATAGAAAGGAGTCAGAACACACAGTGCAGTGTAGCTTGTCCAGCCAGGTGGTTTTAATGTTACGGCTGATCGGTGTATATTTTTATGTATAACAGTACATTTGAAATATATCCAGAGTGCATGATATAATAAATAGATTGCATAATTTCCTTTACACCATATTACTGCTCGGTAAGCAACAGCACATGGCCTGAGGTTGAAATCCATTTCCTCGAGTATAAAGACGTGGCTAAAGATTAGGTGTGATTTTTACTCTCTGCTTGGTTCCACAGCTCTATTGAAAAAAAAAAAAAAAAAAAAAAAAAAAAAAAAAAAAAAAAAAAAAAAAAAAAAAAAAAAAAAAAACCCTTCCCCCCTCCCGCCCTCCCCCTAAACAAGTCCTTTCGCTCCCCCCACCCTTTAACTCTTCTACAAAACAA
>JBCNYH010000010.1:19815918-19830876 GCA_039654325.1 Tandanus tandanus
ACACACACACACACACACACACACACACACACACACACACACACACACACACACACACACACACATATATATATAGTGTGTGTGTAAAATGTAAAAAAAAAACAAAAAAAAAAAAACTTCTGAGTTTTAACTTCTAAAAAGGTTTTTACGTTTCTATGTTACACGAGAGGACAGTAAGTCTTTCTCACATCTGCTTTCCTGATCGCCTTTCCCATGTCTGCTTTTGAAATCCTGATCTACACCAGTCTCATACTTCCTTTAATATCTGCGCTCAGAGAGAGGCGAATGAAAGCAGGTGTACACGATCTGAGCGGACAGGGACAAGAGGTTCAGCTCTGAAATGTAAAAAGGTGGAAGGCCATTGAGGAACGGTTAAAAGCAGAGCCATGACGAGCTGAAAAAAAAAAATTAAACACAGACAGAAAGAAAAAAAACTAAACCCTGACAGCTGAGCATGTAAATTGAGCCGATACGAATGTGATCGTGCTCGTGATGCTAATAAAGTCTGCTGGCTGGCAAGAGAATCAAACACACAGAGGATCAGGGGAATCTCTTTCAAACCTCATTCTCCGTCATCTCAATTAAAAACAAACAAATAAATAAATAAATAAAATTCCTGACCAGCTCAAATAAATTACTGAGCACTGAAACTGGTTAGAACCTCACGAATTAAAAGGTTTCATATTGGTTTTGGATTCGAGTTGTGGTTATTATTATTAAAAGGAAGACGTTTTTCCGAGGAAAACTACTTTATTACTTTAATTTGCTGGAAAAATCCCTGGTTTTTATCCCCGGAAGAAACTTTGCTTTGGGTGCCTTTTGTGCTCCGAACACATCACATTTAAACACATATGTAAAGTATAATAATAAAGAAAAGCTAAAGGATATTTTATATATAAATAATGTCATTTTACAACAACCTATGGGACTATTTCAAATAAATGAAATCGATTAAATATAAATAAAAGCTACAAAACATTACAAAATTCCAGTATTATTGTACCTGACCGCTATAAGTACTCTATCATTCAAATCCTTTAAAAAGAGATTACTTTTACATTTATATCTGAATCCACTTAAAATCTCCTGCTTAAAATATTGTTTTTCTTGAATCGTCTATTATAACATAAATCTGTTATAACCCTGTTTCCTAAACAAATTCAAGCTCAAGAGACATGAGGAATATTAAACACAGGAATGTTCAGTAGGAAGTTGCATCATCCAGAATATCAGGAGAATCAAAGTTCTTTCATTCATTTCTAATCATTTTCAGTTACGTTGGGGAATCAGCTGGCGAGGCTGGTTTGAATGTCCTGTAACGCAAACTACAGACAGATAGTCAATTATTATCTTCACCAAGTGGATTCAGTTTTACCTTCAATTTGTGTGTTTGGTCGCCGTATTATGCAAAACGTTTTGCACTGATTTTTATGAAACTTCAACCAGAGATGGGGCTTTGGACAAGCAAGACTGCATTAAAATGTGGAGGTGAACCGGATCAAATTCAGGGATTTTTAAAAGATTCTTTAACATTGTGCAATGGGATGAATTTTTTTATTTTTTTTTTATTTTTTTTTTTTTACATTTGTTCATATGGGGATTGCTGGGCTTGGCGGAGGTGTGTGTGCTCAGTGTTTTAATTAGTTACACACAAAAAAAATCATATGAAAATTGTTTTAGAATAAATGCAATTTATTAAGCACATGCTGTTTATTTGCTAATTCTATGTTACTTGTTTAAGAGCAAACTGCAGCCACATTTGGCAAGAAAGGGTGCATTTTTTCCCCCCTTTTTGGAATGGGTTATGCATTTTCTTCCCAGATTTAACTCTGAAAAATTATTATTATTATTATTACTATTATTGTTGTTGTTGTACTTTTTAACTGTTATAAGGTCTCATGGAATCCCAGTCATAATTGCACAGTCACATTACCATTATTATATAAACTATAATTAGTACAAATAATTTTGACGGATGTCTGATCAAGACACTTAGAGTCCAGTCTAAATCCACAAACGTCTCACATCTACTGTAATTCTCAGTGAGGTGTGTGCCCACGTCCGAGTGTTTCAGTGATCATGCGTCTTTCAAATCATCACAAATCTGAATAGTAAAATGTGTAATAGTGTGTAAACCTCGCCTTCAAAGCTGGATTAAAAGTAAAAAAGACGTTTCAGTTGGATATCTGTGGGCGACGGGAGCACCAGGGAGAAATCTGTTCAAATCTGTTTAAATCACACGCTGACAAAGAACATGCGCAAACAAATCATTTGCTCTTTCCTCTGGCTGTGTGGAACTTCCTGAAAAGGCCGTGCTCAGGTTGAAGGCCTCACCGGGTTATAATTAGATTTATTTTTTTTTGATAGTGTTTTTTAATAGCAATCACAGGTTTATATCTTACACTGGAAATTTTTTACACGGAACCTTTTTTACCTTGTTATAAAAAATACATCGATGAGCCTGGGTCCCTGCAAGGTTTCATCCTCATGTCATCTCAGGAATCTTCCTTGAGACCTCTGACTTTCTTAATATCCAGATTTAAGCACTGCCTATAAGCGGAACTCCTGACATGGCGGAGGATTTACATGATATAACGTACTACAGACCAGTTCCTGGTTATTTTTTTCCCCAAAAAAAAAAAATCCCTCGCTTAAACTGCACGTGCCTTGATCATGTTTTTTTCGCCACAAACTGGGTTGCCTGTGGTTGGATAACATGACAGCGGGTGTCACATGGAAACGTAAACATGGAAACAAACCGAGCTCGTTGGGCTGTGCTGCGTGGGAGCTCTGCTATTAGGGACCTATTTAAAATGAAAAATATTTTCATTTCTGTAAAGCTGTTCTGTGACACCTCTTCACTGTATCTTCACTGTTAAAAGCACAACATCATTAAATCAAACTGCACTGAAACTAAATTAAATACACACGGTATCATTTAAAAAGACTTGCGGAACGGTTGGCGTAGTGGTAAGAATATTCGCCTCACAGCAACAAGGTCCTCGGTTTGCGTCCTGGGCTCGGCGAGGGTGTTTCCGTGTGGAGTTTGCATGCTCTCCCACTACGTGGTGTGGTGTGTGTGGGTTTCCTCTGGGTACTCCGGTTTCCTCCCTCAGTCCAAAGACATATTCATTAGGCTAACTGGCTGTTCTAAATTGTCCCTAGATGTGAGTGTGAGTGTGTATGGGTGTGTGTGTGTGTGTGTGTTGGCTATGCGATGGATTGGCGAGCTGTTCAGGGTGATGCCCAGGGTCAGCTGAGAAAGGCTCCGCCCTCCCTGCGACCGTAGCAGGATCAACCGATTCAGAAAACAAACAACTGAATAAATGAAGGAACTAAAAGGGATGTGTTTGAAATGAGGAAGACACTGACTGAGCAGGCATCAAGGACTGTTGGAAACTGATCGAACGCTCATTTCCTGTCTTCCAAGATGCCATGAAACCTCCGCTATTTAAAAGCAACACTGTTGGATCCTCGATGTTGCCTCTTACCCAGAAATCTATGCAGCAGCTCACTCAAGCAGTGGAACGGAAATGTTTTTAAAAAGACGGTGGAACAAACTTCCAAAAAAACAAACAAACAAAAAAACCTGCGACTGAAATCAAATGAATGAGTTTGACATGATTTGCGAGACATCTGTCCGCCAGCCAGGTCTGTCTATCCCAAATTAGCTTGTTACAAATATTGGAAATCTGTTCCACGCTCAGAACGAACGAGACACTAACAAAACTCCATCTTTCATAATCCCCTCTACGTAACAGGGCTATTAAGCGCTACTGCTGACAGAAAGCTCTCATCTCACCCAGAAGCTCCATCAGCGGCTCACGCACTTAATGACTCACTTATGTTCTCTGCAGGCACTTTGACAACAGCCGGCTCGATCAGGTTGTCGGCGAGGACGAAAGCTCCTTCCTCCAGAGTGTCCAGCAGCATGGTGGCGGCGTGGGTTTGCTCCGTCGAGTTCATGTCCTCCCATGATTTCAGAGCTTCCGGTCTCAGGAGGTTGTCCACCGTGTCCACGATTGCCTGCACGCAAGAAAAGTAGAGCAGTGAGGGAAAGCTGGAAATCGTGTTTGTTAAAAACAAAGAAAGAAAGACAGGAAGTGTAGATGGAGGTGTAACACAAGCTTATGAGACTCAGAAGCTGGTGACAAGGGTGGAGGCGCGTGGAGGAGGGGCTGAGGGAATTTGCATGGGTATTTGGCACAAACAAGGTCCAGTGTTTGAGGGTTGTGTGTTAGCTTTGTCGTTTAAGCATCGCCGTGGTTTATTATTTCACGTTCCATCCGGGGGGGAAAAAATTAGCCCAATATTTTTCAAATCAATGGAGCGTTCTTCTTTCGCCTACATATCCCTACAAAGCTCTTGTTTTCCAGATACCAATTACGGCTACATTCCAGAGCAGGATCTGACCGCAGTGCCCTCAAAATGTATGCTTTTTCCTGTGGAGGCAGGAAGGGGGGGGGGTCGAAGGCTTATCGGGCGCCGGGATCTGTTTGCTGAAGCCCGGCGGCCTGAAGGAAAATGGCATGTTCACCTTCGCTTTCTCACTCCTAATCGCAAGCTTTTCATTTCCTGAAGCCTGGAGCACGGCGCTAACTGAATTAAACAATCCCAACGCTACTCGCTGTCTCGTTTAAACCGGCCGCAGACGGCTCCCAACATCACATAGTGCCCACTTATAGGGCAGTGTCACTCCAGGCGTGCTATTAAAGAAGCGAGGAATGAAGCTCAGCCGAGGCTTGCTGGCGTTCCACTGTGGGCTTTATGATTTACCGAAGATAGAAAGACGGGCTAGGTCATCCTTATACAAAGCTCTTCAGCTGCTTAAGCTCCACCTGCAAGTGGAACAATGTCGTTTCACAGCCTCGTGTTTTTCCTCTCGAAGATCCCGCCTTAGACAAAACATTAATACGTTTATTTTTGGAGTAAATATAGTGACAGTGCCCAGATTTTGGCATTCAATTGATTTTGTAATATACGTCAAGTTTTACTGGGAAAACCGAAAATCGGATCATGAGATACGTTTAAATACATGATAATGGAATTAGATTATAAAAAAAAACTGAAAAGGCTGTGGATTTGTTTAATTGTTAAATTGTTTTTATGAGTCTCTTTCAAAATTGCAAAAGCAACCCAGAGCACTACACAAATAAATAAATGATATTATTATTATTATCATTATTATTAATATTATTATTATTGTTATTATTATTATAATTATAATTATTATTATTATTACGATAATAATAATAATACTACTACTACTAATAATAATACTACTACTAATAATAATAATAACAATAATAATAATAATAATAATGATACTGATAATGATAATAATAATAACAATAATAACAATAATAATAATGATAATAATAATAATAATACTAATAATAATAATAATAATGATACTGATAATGATAATAATAATAACAATAATAATAACAATGATGATAATAATAATACTAATAATGATGATGATGATGATGATAATAATAATAATAATTTGTTGTTGTTATTATTATTGTCATTCATTCATCTATTTTCCAAACTGCTTAATCCTAATTAGGGTCGCAGGGAGGTTGACGCCCATCTCAGCCGACACTGGTGAGGGCGGGGTATACCCTGGACAGCTCGCCAGACCATCACAGTAATATTATTATTATTATTATTATTATTATTATTATTATTAATATTATTATTGTTATTGTTATAAGTAGTATTATTATTTATAGCTTGCTGTAGTTACACCTAAACTTACGGAAAGTAGTTTAGTTACTAAGGGCAACATCACACAAGATTCCTTCTTATTTGAAAAAAGGTATCTTTTTGAAATTTTTCTTTTTGAACTAAAAATTTTTCGACTTTTTGAGATGTTTTTTTCTTCTTGAAAATGACACACATTCACTATCTGGTTTTCTGACAAAATTTGGACGGTCACCATAAGAAAGAAAGAAAACAAAAAAGGGAGATAATCTTTATTTTGTTTATTTATTTATTTTTAATGAAATTTCAAAAGATAATCTTAACCCTATGGGTGCGATGGGCCACGTCTGTAGCTTCCTAGTAAAGTGTAAGCCATGAATGTGACTTGATGAAATTCCGCACCACTGACATCTTTCTACTGCACTGAGTTTCAGGAGTATTTTTATTTCCCCTCTGTCTGATGCGGGGAAGGTATATCAGTGAAGATATAATAACATTTTTGTTTAAATGCACTGAACCGCGTGTCCTAAATAATATCTACTTATAAATCTCATTACAAGTGAAAATGCTTAAGTCAGTGCCCGAAGGGTTCATAAATGTGTGGTTTGTTAAGCAGATTCTTTCGCAATTATATCACTGGTGTCAAAATAACTTTCTTTAAATTCCACACCAGAATCCCGGTCTAGAATTTCTTGGAATCTGATAATATTTTTAATTTGAGGTCTAAGTGATAAAACATCCCGTGGTGCTGTAACAGGAAAATAATCAACGACAGGGTAGGGTAACCATGCTAACATGTTGATTATTTTCCTATAGCACCACAATGCAAAGTGTTTTACTCATTAAATTCAGCAGCACAGAGCCAAAAATTACACTTTTTTATTTATTCAAAAATATTACGCTAATAAATCATTTTATAATTACGTTTAATGTTGAGGATCTGCAAAACAAGCTAATTCCTTTTAACACTTATGCTAGAACAGATATAAACACTCATTTGGGCACAAGACTTCTCTTGCTTTATCTCATTTACATTTACATTTATGGCATTTGGCAGACGCCCTTATCCAGAGCAACTTACTTGGGGTTTTTTTTTTTTTTTTTTAATACAACTGAGCGAGCCTTACTCATGGTGCTGGGACTTGAAGCCCTGACCTTTAGATCAGCAAGCCAGAGCCTTAACCACCTGAGCCACCTCTGCCCTCATCATCTCTCTTCTACATTTCTCTTTTATAACTAAAAAAAAAAAAAAATTAAATAAATAAAAAAAAAACCCACTAACACTGGAGACTCCTTCTAGAACATTCCATAAATCACCCTATCTTTACAATACACATGAAAATATCACCAATGAAACATGTTTCTATTTAGTGTATATGGCGCGTCTGTTGTACAAGGTTGTGTGTAAGCTGTTGCTATGGAAACGGAAACAAGATTACACATTACAGCATATCATTGAAACTGTGATGAAAAACTGGCCTGTGTATCGAAACTTCCTCATCAATTCGCAAAATAAATAAATAAATAAATAAATAAAAAGGGTAAGAAGCCCGCGCTCTTTTGTGGATGAGCAATTTTCATGCCGTCAGAAGCCCAGGCATTCGGTGCATTCTTAATCTGAAGAAGGTTTGTCAACACTAACACAGTCGTTTGAATGGAGAGGGACTTTGAGGCAGAGATCATAGCACACATTTGGGGAAGCTGGCACGCGAAGCGAAGCAGCCCATCGTCGGCCTATTTCTCTCAGCAGACAAAAGGGAAGAGACGGAAAATAAATAAATAAAACGCCACCCCATGAATAAACCCCAGTCAGAAATAGTCACATGACACCAGGCTGTGATATTTCTGCAGTCAGTGTTTGTGTTCTTTCAGAGGTGAATAAATAAATAAATAAATAGGCGCCCCAGAGTTGGAAAGATGGCGTTGAGGTATACGGGAAGTGTTTCCGAAAGGAACACAAATTCTCAGACTCCATCAAACAATCGAATGCGGCCCTGAGAACGCAGGATGATCTGCAAGTGCTGAAAAGTTGAAGTGGGTGAAAAAGCGAGCATGCAGCCACTTTGATCACGCTGTTGGCAGACGAGGATGGTGCAATTACGGCCGCAGGAAGGCAATTACTCATACAATGTTCCAGTGCTGAGGGACAAGACCGAGAGAAAGGAGACGCGAGAGCGAGAGAAGAAAAAGAAAGGAGAGAACAAGTGGTTGCGGAGGAGATTGAGAAACAGGTGGGTACACGTAAAAACGAGCGCTGAAGAGAAAATAGGGTACGTTTGGAAGCAAGAGACAGAAGCAGTGCAATGAGGGGGAAAAGCAGAGAAAATGCTACCACAGAGAGGACGAGAGAGAGAAAGAGAGAGAGCGAGAGAATGAAAGAGAGAGACAAAGAGCGAGGGAGGACTAGTGGGAAGGAGAGAGAAGGGGATTGAGGGGGAGGGGGAAAAGATAAAAGGAGCAAGAGCGAGACGCCAGCAGAGACCAGAGAGAGAGAGAGAGAGAGAGAGAGAGAGAGAAAGAGAGAGAGAGAGATGGAGGGATGAAAAGTATAGGGGAAAAAAACAGTAGCCAAGCAGACAAAGGCAGAGACGATACTAATAACTGGCTAAAGAATGAGTCACATTCCAGCAGAGAGCATCGAGTGGAAAGAGGCAGACAGCCAGACAGACAGCCAGACAGACAGCCAGACAGACGAACAAGCCAGACAGACAGGGAAGCTACATGCAGTAAAACTGGATGATACAATGTGTATACCTTCATATAGGCCCTGCACGTCTTTTCTCGTTTTTGACGCTTATTTTGAAAAAAAAAAAGAAAGAAAAAAGAAAAATAAAATTAAGTTGAAGAATAAGACAGAAACACAGTGAGAAAGAGAGTTAGAAAACGTTAGAAACTACAAAACCAGGTCCTGCGTCATCAAAGGAAGATCAAGGCACATACCACATTCCTGCACACAATCAAGCGTCTCGTCTCGACAATGCAATCAAACGTTGCACGGGAGAAGCGTCACACTGAGAGAACGCCGCGCTACCCCACATCGCCCTCCTCTTTCAATTAAAAGTGTCTTTTGAATACCTAACGAGCTTACATAACCCAAACATCAGGACTGCTGAGTTGCACAGATCGGGGAGGGGAAAGTGGCGGAAAGAAAGAAAAAAAGAAAAGAAAAAACGTAGACGCAAGTACTGGACCGTGCTAGAAAATCCATTAAACTCAATGCATTCAAGCTGGAGGAGGTCATTTGTATTTGATGGTCAGGATAATTGTGCTATATGGCGATATGAAGGCTTCAGCGCCGCCAACAGTCATTTTATCAAAACAAAGTGCAACCCACTCCACCCCCACCCCCCGCTTTCCTCCCCACCGTGTATCTCTTCCCCCCGCCTTCCATCCACGAGCCGATCCTTGCGGCGACGCGCAGTGTGAAGAAGAAGACATGGAAGAGGGAACGCTTCGGTGTGCAAACGGGATTTCTTTGCGGAATTACACAAACTTCGTTTCTTTTACTCCGCCAGCGGTTTCGGCAGTGCCTCTGACAGCCTCGAGGCAGAGTAAGTCCACCACCTTGCCATCCCATGATCCTTTATTTGAGAGATCTACGGCCTCACGGGGTCCTCCAGTAGAGCCTCTTCTACGGAAATTCCTCCTTCAGCAAATGCGTGTGCTGCATATTATGTTCCTAAAGGGCCCTGACTTCTATCCTGCTCTTTATGTCTCTATATTTTTTTCGTTTTTTAAAATGGTTTCTAGACATTAGCGGCGGTTTTCACATTTGTAGTGCCAGGTGAGTCAGATGCGCTAAACCCCATAATTACAGGCGAGCTGAGCTGGTACATATTCAGAAGGGGGAGAGCATAAAAAAAATAAAAAAATAAAAAAAAACACCCTAGGGCTGGAAACCTGACAGGCAGACAGGAGGGAGTGTCCTTCTCTACCACCTAGGGAAGATAAGCACTCTCAGAAGGAGGAAAGAAAAAAGGGGATTTAGCTTGTCGAAAAAAAAGAGGCAAATATGCGTAGGTGGGTTGTCGTTCAGGAATTCCACCGGGCCTGCTAAACGTTTCAGGAATTCCACAGTGGCAGGAAAATGAGCTCTGGAAGCGGCAAAGGCAACAGAGATCAGGAAATCCACAAATTTACAAACGAACCCAGTTCCAAAGGTTCTGGTGGGAATAAGGGGCTTGTTAATGCAAAAAAATGTATAAAATAAGCGCTTGATCTGCACCCAAACATCAACCGAGAACATAAATGTGCAATTGCAGGTCTACTTATCTGTAATAGCAACAAAATTGCACTGAAATCCTCTTAAAAAAAACACACTAAGAAACAAAACACTGGAAAATGCACAGAGCTTCCAGTAAAGGAACTGCTGCGCTGTTATTCCTGATCATAGACTGGATATTATGTGAAACATGACACCGGATTCAAAATCGGAAAAAAAAAAAAACACATTTGTACCTTGTTGAAGCTGCGTCCGGCCGAATCCTTCTCGTTGGGCTTGAGTTCCTGAAGCTGGGCGTCCAGGATGTCCACCAGCTGCTCCATGAGCCTGACACTGGAGCTGATGTCGCCAGCAAACACGGGGCTGTGCGTGTGGCGTGCTAGCTCATTGGCCAGGTTCGCCGCGTTCTCTCCACTCCGGATCTGATCCAGTTCCGAACCAAAAATGTGTGATTACAAGGGACACAAATTACATGGTGGATTTAATGCAGGGGATTGGCAAAAGAATGTGACAGAACCATGTTGATAAACTCTGCACCCCGAATTTGGGTTAGTGAGTAAACCTTCTGGATGAAATAGACTGAAGAGGAAATTGTTACTTGTTGCAGGGAAATGAATGTGGCGTGACTGGCTTGGCGCGGCTATTCACAACGCATTAATCAAAGGGTGTTGCTAAAACGCTGTCCACACATAAACGCTAAATAACATGTTTTGGATATATATTGATGTGGAGGTGGATAAAATTATGCTACAGCTCACAACGTTGCTGGACAGAAAACCGCAACCTGTTACGAATCCGTTGGGTTGCAAAGCTGATGAAAGAATTCGGCCTGAAACAGCCCGCATTTCATCATCACCAAAAACCAATACCACGTCTTCCTCAATAACACTTATTATTCAAGGACACATGATTTACAGCAGAGATAAAAGATTTTTAATTGGTTTAAAAACATATTAGAGAATCAGCGGACTGCTGGAAAATTTATAATAAAATCAAAGCAAGTTATGTAAACACCTAACATAATGGATTTTTCAAGCTTTGCTACTTTAATATTAAAAACAAAGCTGCATTGAATAATAATAATAATAATACTAGAAGCAGTGCACAATGCTCTGCAGGTGGGGTGTCCCTTGGTTGTTACACCCCCTTTCTGCGACATCATCGCAGAGAGTGTAGGTCATGTGACACACTGGCAGGACATTGGGACGTGGGGCCATGCAGTCTGGCCATCTCTAAGTGGAAGGTCTATGACATGGGACATCCCACAGAACTGTCATCATTTTGCAGAACCGTTTAATCCAACATAGGGTCACAGGGAGGCTGGAGCCTATCTCAGCCAACACTGGGCAGAGGCAGGGTACATCCTGAACAGCTCACCAATCCATTGCAGGGCAACATGCATACAAACGTTTACACTCACGCTCACACTTAGGGTCAATTTGGAACAGCCAATTAGCCTACTGTGCATGTTTTTGAACTGGGAGAGGAAACCGATGTGCCCAGAGGAAACCCACCCAAGCACGGGGGGTAACATGCACACTCCACACAGAAATGCCCGAGCCGATCCGAGGACTCAAAACCGGGACCTCCTTGCAATGAGGTGGACGTGCTAAGCGCTACGCGACCGTGTTACCTATCCAATACAGTGCCAAAATGAAACATATTGTGGACATGTTTGCAAAAACAACAAAAGCATATTTATATACTATAATTTTTGGGGTAATTTAATTTAAGAGGTTATGTATTGGCAACAGGAAAGAGATACTGGCAACAGGAGAGACTGAATAATTTTTATTTTATTTTGCAATTTAATTAAATGTATTTATTGCCAGCACGGTGGCGTAGTGGTTGGCACACCCGCCTCACAGCAAGAAGGTCCTGGGTTCGATTCCCGGGCTCGGGGCGTTTCTGTGTGGTAGCACGGTGGGCTACTTGGCTGTTCCAAATCGGCCCTAGGTGTGAGAGTGAGTGTGAATTGTGTTGACCCCGCGATAGCCTGGCGAGCTGTCCAGGGTTTACCCCACCTTTGCCCAGAGTCGGCTAAAATAGGCGCCAGCCTCCCCGTGACCTTAATTAGGATTAAGCGGCATAGAAAAAATGAATAAATGAAAATGAATAAATGAATGACTAATTTATTTATTGTTGTTGTTGTTTTTTTGGATCGGAAGAAAATATTCTCTCTAGCACCCTCTAGTTACAACAGAAATAACAGCCAAACCGAACTAAAGTCACTGAAGGCCAAGATTTCTGAGGTTCAGTCCAGTTTTCTCCAGCACTCTGGAACTGTTACTTCAGAAATGAAGAATTTAAAGTTCAGCACGGAACAGAAAACAGCTGCTCTCCATTCCCTTTCTCCTTATTTAAGTTTTGAAATGTTATTCGCTCAGTCCAGTGTTTATTCATGCTTTGATTATTTGTGTGTGTTTTTTATTTTCAGGTGCATACTTTCGTCTTTTACTGTATTGTACCTCTGATTAATTACTGGCACGTATGAAGAATGAACACAATCAAAGCTTCAAAACTGTCATTAATTAAAATGTATTTTCGTTTTGGAATTTGCTGCCTTTAATCTGCCAATAACGTCTCATTTCAACATTACCAATCATACCTCATTTTTGAAATCTGGCACTGACCTTTTGCGCCACCTGTGTGACCCAGTGGGAGGTGCAGTTACTGAGGTCCGGTCCTTTTGGGTTCCACGTACCACTAATAGCTGTACAGAGATATGAGGCCACACCTGTGGATGGAGAACCAGAAAGAGAAGCGAACATTAACCACAGAAAGAAGTGATAAATAAAGCAGAGAGAGAAAGAAAACTGAAAACCAGAAACAAAAGTTAAAGATTACTGATTACTGATAAAGAAAAGGAAAAGAGAACAAGAGATAAGGTGAACGAGTTGGGGAACCTGACATTGAAGGCGGATGAGTTGGGGAAAGGTGGAGAGGGAAAAGGTGAAGAGCCTGCGGTAAAAGCAAACGTTAATCAAAAGAAGAAAGAGATCTAGAAGGTTGAGAGAACTAATGCAAGACGAGAGCAAGAAGAAAAAGAAACTGAGGAGAAGCAGGAAGAGATGGTGATGGAAGACTGAGAGAGACAGTTAGGTCCAGAAGATAAAGAGAGCCAGAAGGAAACCAGGTAGAAACTGTGGGGAGAACCAGAAATTGGAATAGGATGGAAGTGAAAGGAGGACGTGATTAAAAAACATGATTGGGCTTAAATAAAAGACAGAAAGAGAAAACTGAGCAGCATGAAGAAGACTAGGAGGACCAGAAGGAAAAAGATCACAGGGGTCCACCAGACTGTCCCACCAGCAGCACTATTTGACAAGTCTAATATAAAAAAAGTGACATTGTGACCTATAAACAAGGTCAAGCTGACCAATATACAATCCCACTCTAATTGGCCCTGAGGGGGACCTAGACACCAAATTTGGTGATCCTATGTCATTTCCTTCCAAAGTTATCCCACTAACAATTCGGACAGACGGACGGAGGGAACCCATTTGTATAGCTCCCAGGAACAGGAGGAAAAGTCCCAACAGGAGAAAGTTGTGTACACCACAACAGGGAGATGGAGAAGAAATATGGAGAAAACTAAACGGAGAAGATGGAGGAAAAAAAAGAGAGGGACTCTGCTGGAAAAGGTAAAAGTAAATCATATGAAGCCAGCTTGAAAAATTTGAAGAACCAGAAAAAAAAGAATGTTGGAAAGGTCTAAAGGAAAAGATATCGAGGTAGTAGATGAAGAGCGTGATATGGGGAGAACCAAAGGGCAAAGATGGAAACAATCAGTCGGGGAACGTAACGAGAACCAGAGCAGGATGTTGGAAAGAAGGAGAAAGTGAAAGTGAAGAATGTCACAGGAAGAAAGTGTCACCCCAGAGGGGGAAAGGTTGACAAAACAAAGGTATAAGGAGAAGATCACTGGGAGGAGAAACATATAGACTATAACATGTAACATATAAACTAGAGGGAAACCAGACAGGAAGGCTGAAGAGAACCAGAGGAGGAGGAGGATGGGAAGAAGCAGTAGCAGAAGGTCGACGGAGTCAGTAGAAGAAGATGCAGAGAACAAGAAAGTGCACCAGCTGGAGAACTGAGGATCTAAGGAAGAACCCAAAAAAAAATGGAGAATGAGAAGATCTTTTGGAAGAACGAACCAACCGAGAACATCAGAGAAGTGAATGAAACGGAGATGGGAGGAATCGATCAGAAGTTTAAATGCCAGCATTTCCTATCTTCATAACTTCCTGAACATGACCCTTAACCAACTGCTCCGTTGGATCAGCCAATCCTCAGCCAAACGTCTTTGTGGGAGGCTGGGTCATCCGGGTGAAGGCAGGATACACCCTGAACTACTCGCCAGACCATCACAAGGCAATGCACACACAAACACACTGAGCCATTCACACTCATATCCACACCGTGGGGCAATTTGGAACAGTCAATTAGCCTAATGTGCATGGCTTTGGACTGTGGGAGGAAACCAGTGCACCCTGAGGAAACCCAGGCAAGCACGGGGAGAACATGCCACACAGTCCACACAGAAATGCCCTCACTGAGCCCGGGACTTGAGCCCAGGACCTTATTGGCGTGAGGCAAGAATGCAAACGCAGAGAAAACCCGATGGAGCAGAGAGAACCTAAAAAAACAGAATGAAAAAAGAAAAAAAAAAAAGGAAGAAGATGCAAAGTAACTGGTATAATGCTGCAGTCTGTCTTTCCACATTAATGCCTCAGGGCCCTGCTTTTCTCCAAAAAACCATTTCTAGTGAATCAGGGAAACAAATCAAGCTGTGTAGATGCTCGTCTAATCCCCAAACAAGCTGTCACAACACACTAATCACATGACTCCGTACACAAATAAACAGCAAATCACCAGTGCTAAATTAACTCCTCGAGTCGAATGAACTCCAAAGTTAATTTCAGCCTGGGCGGCCAATTCTGGCCTGAAGGAAAATGCGGCTTTGTGGGGTGGGGGGGGGGGGGGGGGGGGGGGGGGGGGGGGGGGGGGGGGGGGGGGGGGGG
>JBCNYH010000010.1:19839561-19868766 GCA_039654325.1 Tandanus tandanus
CCTCTATCAATACATATATACTAATAATTGTAAGTCGCTCTGGATAAGAGCGTCTGCCAAATGCTGTAAATGTAAATAAGACTGAGTGCGACTTTTTTATTTTCTTATTTGTTTCAATAAAGGAAATTAAGCGACTGTCGGGGCTTAACATATAGATGATGCGATCTGTAAATATATGCCATCAATAGCCTCGAACGTCTGGCAGTGCGAAGAATAAATGGGCCTCAGTGAGGTAATTTATCGTCCGCTCGTCATCCTGGCAATCGATCATGTGACCCAGCGACCAAAGTCATTTATGACTGCTTCCTCGCATATGCTGAGTCTAAATCAAATCCTGATTGAAACAGATGCGCGCTTTATCTAGTGGTCGGGTTTTTTGCGAGCTCTCACTGCGCCGATTGTTCCGCCACCTGTCACTCGACAGATTCGTTTCGACCTCTGGCAACACCTGCCGCACGCAGACACACACCTTTCTATGTCAGTGACCCAGGCAAAGTGGCGTTTTCGCCAGCAGCTGATGGTATACAATATAAAGGTGCGATGAGAAACATGCTCCGAGCTGCTGAATCTCAAACCGGAGTGTTTTTATTCACCTTCGCGCCGCTGGGTTCTCTAAGGCAGAACAGTGTTAGCAAACTTTACATCTTTTCCTACAGTTCAGTGACCCAGATTTCCAGAGCGCCGGAGAGGAGCAAGAAGGCTTAAGCTGCAAATCTGCAGGAGGCATTTCGAAAAATGAATGCTTGGCGCTGGAGAGAAATCAGCGATCGATACATATTCTTGTGAGACACAGCAGAAATATTACAGGGCTTTGATAATAATCTGAGCTAAACATAACAGATGGTTCTTGCAAATAAGAGGGGAAAAAAATCCCCGATGTAAATTAAAAAAACACAAGAATTCAAATGAGGTGTTTCTTTCAGGACTGCCTGCCTGCCTGCGTCCTCCTGAGCTTTGATTGCCCATCATTTTAAACTCTGAACGGCCTGAAAAGAGCTGTAAAAGTAATCATTCCACTGAAGATTTATTTTACTGGAGCAAATTTGTTGTTATGTAAGTGGCAGCCCCACTCCAGACGACCTGATTTTGTTGAATCACCTCTCACCGTGATTACTACACTCTTAAATGCATGCAGATGGAAATTTGTCTCAGTTTCCGACGCTGTTCCCCCCTTATAAAAGATAATTATAGCCTGAAATTCGCTTCTTGCTTCAATTATCGATTTCCACCTCAATGACCACTCCTGCCTACAAAATATCCATGAGTGCGGGTGCATTTCAGATTCTAAATAGACTTTTAGGGTTTATTAAGAGTGAATGATATAAAAAAAATAAATAAAATTATATCATGATATTCAAAAATATTTCGACAATATAATACATTCGTTATGATAGGAAGGCTTGCTAAAACAAAAAAGTTTTATTTAATGTCTTTAAAAATTATTATTTAATCCTGAAAAGGAGAAAAAAATATATCCCTCTCTCACTCATTTGCCGAACCGCTTAATCCTACTAGGGCGAGACTGGAGCCTATCTCAGCCGACTCTGGGTGAAGGCGGGGTACACCCTGAACAGCTCACCAGACCATTGCAGGGCCAAACACACACAACCATTCACACTCACACCTAGGGGCAGCCAATTAGCCTAAGGTGCATGTCTTTGGACTGTAGGAGGAAACCGGAGTACCTGGAGGGAACCCACACAAGAACAGGGAGAACATGCAAACTCCACATAGAAATGTCCGAGCCCAGGTCTTCTACCCAGAACCTGCTTAGTCTGAGACAGATGTGCTAAGAGTTACAGCAGCACGTCGCCCAGGAGAAAAAGTTTGTTACCCATTTTAAAGGTATACTTAAAGAAAAAGACTAAAAAAGACTACAGGCTAAAAAAATACAATATATATATATATATATATATATAGATATAAGTGTTTGCCCCCTTTCTGATTTCTTATTTTTTTGCATGATTGTCACACTTAAATGTTTCAGATCAT
The DNA here is from genome assembly GCA_039654325.1 of Tandanus tandanus. Lineage (NCBI taxonomy): Eukaryota > Metazoa > Chordata > Actinopteri > Siluriformes > Plotosidae > Tandanus > Tandanus tandanus. The sequence continues at coordinate 19,841,554 of JBCNYH010000010.1, forward strand.
CAAACAAATTTAAATATTAGTCAAAGACAACACAAGTAAACACAAAATCCAGTTTTTAAATGAAAAATGGTTTTTATTATTAAGGGAGAAAAAAATCCAAACCTACATGGCCCTGTGGGAAAAACTGATTGCCCCCCTGTTAAAACATAACTGTGGTTTATCACACATGTGGAGTTCAATTTCTCTAGCCACACCCAGGCCTGATTACTGCCACACCTGTTCTCAATCAAGAAATCGCTTAAATAGGACCTGCCTGACAAAGTGAAGTAGACCAAAAGATCCTCAAAAGCTAGGCATCATGCCGAGATCCAAAGAAATTCAGGAACAAAAGTAAGTGAGATCTATCATTCTGGAAAAGGTTAATTTTAAGTACAAGTCAAGTACATTCTGAATAGCTGGCCAGTCGATCGCACGGACAACACACACACACACACACACACACACACACACACACACACACACACACAACCATTCCCACTCACACTCACATTCATACCTAAGGGCAACAGGAACAGCCTAATGTGTGAGTCAACCGTGTTCTCAGAGGAAACCCATGCAGGCACAAGAAGAGCATGCAAAGTCCACATAGAAACATCCTCGCTGAGACCAGGACTCAAACCCAGGACCTTCTTGCTCCGAAGTGGATGTGCTGAACACTACAATACGTTTACCCTACATTTAATTACTCACCATCATTTCAGTTGTGCGGCTCTTGAATAAAGCTTTCAAGTTTTGAAGGACTCAACGTTCTTTAACATGGTTCAAGGTTTCAATGATAATTGTAATAACTGCAGTAACGAATTGAGAGATACAGAATCGCAATACGGATCGAATCGGTACCAAGGTATCATGATGATATCGTATCGGGTTGTCCCTGGTGATTCCTGTCCCTGACCCTCTAACATAATATCGCCCACCAACACGCTTCATAAATAAATAAATAAATAAATAATACTCAGATTCAGATTATAAAACTTTATTAATCCATCCATTAAAGCATCCCTGTGTTGTATTTTCGTTTCTTTTTTCCTCAGGAGGATCTAAGCCTGGACAAACGGATTTAAAAAGACATTTCTCCTTGCTAAGAGAATTCCTCATTCACCAAAAACAGCTTTATTCATCCTGCATGTGTGCAATCTGATATGGAAATGATGATTTGGTGAAATAATATGTGTGTACAGCGCAGATTTGCTAAACAGACACTCATCATCCGGTAATCACATCATTCTAACAGGTGCTCAGTGATTCTGGACTATGTAAATCTAAACCACTAACAGACTGATACTCTCCCATCACAGGCTCTTAAAAGACACAGGCGGATCGGTGCCAGCGTGTGTTTGGCAAGCCCAGATTTACGAGAGCCAAGCTGCAGCTTATTATCCTCGGCACAGAAGCCGTGCCTCTGGTCAAACGCAAAGCAAGCAAAGACAAACGGGAAGAAAAGAGAGGAGAGGAGAGGAGACACAATGCATGTTTCTTTCTTTTTTTTTGTTTTTTTCTCCACTGTTTGCTCTGCGCTTCATTTCGACTCCACATGCCTCTGCTGCTCCGGCGCCATGGCAACAGACCTCACGGCCCTCCCCGGCGAGGTTCTTTTCCCCTCTGGATGACGACCTTTAACCTCGCTAATGACTGTGAATACATGAGTGACACACACCAGCATGCGCTCAGTTAGCGTTCATTTAGCCGTGTGCTTCTCATTTCGCATTTCATCCCGATGATGGACGCAAACACGCCGAGATGTCGGGCCGCATGCTGAATCCCACTACATCTCTATGAAGCCTCTCATGACTGATGAAAGTAATTAATTTTATGGTTTCACTTGTTGGCGCTAAGATCAATACTGGCTTTGAGGCAAATCCATTTTCTCTGCATTAATTTGAAAATTCTTCTGGAAATGATTAGCTCGTGTGATTATGGCTTTTTAATTCCTTAGGCCAAGGTAATACTGTGCTTGTGCATTCCAGACAATCCCTTTTAAATATCACTATGCGGTGTTTAATTTGCTGATACTTTAAGCGGACTTCACACTATAACGAATTGGAGAGAAAAGGAAAAAAAACGAACATGAACAAATTGCAAACGTCTGAATACTAACAAATTTACCGACAAATTGTTTCCTGAGGGCTGAACAGAACGAAGTGACAACGAACGAAACGAAATCAAAATGAAATGAAAACAAAATTAAACCACTTTGATGGCTTATCATTAACCAACCAGAGCAAATGCCGAACGAATATAAATGAATGTTTGGATAACAAGCTGTGCGCATGCTCTCTCCGTATGAAACCAATCACGTCGAGTTTCTACTCATCTGCTATTAGTGTCACGGGGAGAATGGAGCCTATCTCAGCCACCACTAGGCCAAGGTGGGGTACACCCTGGACAGCTTGCCCAGCACACACTCAACCATTCACACTCAGATCCACACCTAGGGGCAATCTGGAACAGCCAACACGCTTAATGTGCATGTCTTTGGATTGTCGGAGGAAACCGGAGTACCCGGAGGAAACCAGTACAAGCACGGGGAGAACACGCAAACTCCACACAGAAACGCCCTCGCTGAGCCCAAGAATCGAACCCAGGACCTTCCTGCTGTGAGGTGGAAGTGCAAACCAATATAAGCATGAACTGTGGTGAAAAAGATTCAGCGCTTTCATGATATTTCTCACCAGATTGCTACTACATGCAACTTTTAAGTCATTAGCTTAACTCAAATCTCTTTATAAATCCTCCTTCTGGAAAAGGTTATCTAAAAAAGGGGTGCCGCTTCAGACTGTAATTAAGCCACAGTGATGTTCTATTAAATTTACATCATTTTATATCATTAAAGAACAGGGTTAAATGATGGCCGAAAAGATAATACTCTTACTGGGAGAAATAAAAGACATACAAGACCCTATGTATAAAGTCAACGGCTAGCTAGTTTCACGGACAGGCTTTTTGATTTTAGCCCCTAAACATAAAAAAAAGAGGTAAAATATTAAGTGCACCTTCGTTTTTGCTTCAGGTCAAATCAGAATATTATAAGCTCTCAAATGTTCTTTATGTAAGACTCACTCATTCGCCAAACTGCTTAATCCTACTAGGGTCCCTACTAGGGAGGCCGGAGCCTATCTCAGCCAACACTGGGCGAAGGCCGGGTACGCCCTGAAGAGCCATCGCTGGGCAACACAACACCATACGCACTTACACCTAGGGGCAACTTGGAACAGCCACTCAGCCTAATCTGCTTGTCTTTTGACTGTGGGAAGAAACCGGAGTACCCGGAGGAAAGCCAACACAAGCACAGAGAGAGACGCTCCAAAACCCAGGGGCTTCTTGCTGCGAGGCGGACATGCCAACCATTACGCCGCGCTGTAAAGACTGACTTTAATGTAACTTTGAAATCTGATTAGAGTGAAAAGTATTTATTTATTTTGCATTACTGAATTATTTTAAGGTAGTATGTGGCTATCAGTAGCCTAACATTCATAATATAGCTAGTTATAGAGCTAGTTCTCTAGTTAGCCAGGAAGGTTTAAGTGGGCTAGATCAACATGACTCGACAACCCCATACACAGCAAGCTGTAACGCACTGTGTGTTCCGATACCTTATAGCCAACATCAACATTAACAGTTTCAGCAGTTTGAGCTACCGAAGCGCTTCTGTGGGATCAGACTGGACGTACTAGCCTTTGCTCCCCCACATGCACCAATGAGCCACGGGCACCCATGACATTTTGCCAGTTCACTGGTTAACCGTCCTTGGACCATCATTGGTAGGTGCTTATCATTGCATACCAGGAACACCCCCCCCCCCACCCCCACCCCCACCCAAGACCCAGTCGTTTACTCATCACAATGTGGTCCTGGTCAAAGTCACTCAGAACCTTACGCTTGCTTATTTTTCCTGCTTCCGACACATCAACTTTAAGAACTGACTTCCTGCCTACTACATCCCATTGATTGGTGGGTACCACCATCATGACGTATCCAACGTTATTCATTTTAATGTTATGGCTGATCGGTGTATGTTTTTATAATACTTATGAAACATTTTATCCTATTTCTTCTTATGCTATACATAATGTAAGTGAGATAAGCCTAGGGGATGAGCCAAAGCCACTAAACTCGAAGTTCCACAAGCTGCAGCATAGAAAAAAAGATTAGTTCATTAGCACGGTTCTTGATATACAATACAGAAAGGATCTCCAGTACAGCACTGCTAATCCATTTATGCGTGTCTCAGCTGTTCACAGCCCGGCAGTGTCCAGTGAAATACGATCCAAGAGCTCGAGCCGCATTCCAAAAGCGTTATGTTGTGTAAAGAGAACTCCTACACCATCGGTTGTGCCTCGCGAATGTCAAAAGACATGTGTATTGTGGCACGACTCCAATAATTCCATGCCAAGTTTAACAAGCGCCTCATGCGGCACTGTTATCGTGAGAGCTACAAGTGGCCCCGCATGCTGTGAGCTTGAGAGGCGCTCTTTAATACCACACCGGGAGATAAAGGCTTCACTCTGGTTCCTGTCGCAAAGGGTTCTTCTTCTTTTTCTTTCTTTTTTTTTGTCTTACTTGAATAAATTACCCTATCTATGTCAGCTTTCACCCTCAAGGAACATCAGACATATCAAAGGGAGACCATGATAAGCACCATTTCTTACACTTAGTCTAGAGTGTATTACTAACACGCCGCTGTTTCGAAATGTCTCGAACCTGAGAAACATTTTGGACTTATAGTGAAAAACCAGAAAACCAAATGAAATGGTATTTGGATCCCCATAATGGAATCTTGGTACAATATTCCGACAATTCACTTTATCTTACAAATGCTTTAACAGCCCGTGCTAACCATGTAATCTACAGAATCAATCCAGTACAGCTTCTGTGAAAGCGCCCTGAGCGCAGCCACGGTGGTAATTTCATTAAAGCAAATCACAATTTATAACAATGGCCCCGTTCAGCAATACTGGAGTCCACATTGGTGTAGGCCAGCCTAATGGCTATTCATAAATGCAATGCAAATACATAAAACATGCGTGGAACCTGAACCCCCGCTTCTTTGCAACGTGGCCGATGTTGTACGCGCTGACACGATCCTGGGGCGTAATCATGAACCGAGATGGTCTTAATGGGCAACAATCAATCTACTCTTTAAACGTTTGCAATTTCAAGGCACTGTCTCAGCACAATTACGTCTGTTTTATTTCATTACGCCCATACCAAGAGCAGCAAAAAATAAATAATTAAATAAATAAATAAAACGAGCCTAGCATTTATATTTAAGTAGGCGAAGAAGTGCAAGGCATAGCGACCTTATAAACATTAGCCAATTACTTCCGTTTATTGACCATCTGGGTAAATGTTCTGCAACTCTTCACAAAGATGGAATTTTGATTAGAATCCCTCCTCCCTTTTGGCAACACACACCAACTCTTAACAATCTGCTTTCAGATCTAATATACGTATATTCGTATCACTTACCCAAGACAGGCATCTCGCTGCATGCTACCATAACACTACCACAGTATCAGACTTTTAGAAAGGCATCTAAAGATGGATGCAATTGAAAAACAAGCGGAATATTTTATGCTCTTCGTTGGAAATGCGCCGCAATCTCGACTGTTCTTTGTCACGCTGCTGTGATCACCCGCGGATGGCAATTATGATAATTCTGCTGTTAATCACATTTACATACATGCGAGCATCAGAGCGATGGCAGGCTGTTTGCATGCATCCATGGTGAGCCCATTAAAATTCTAGTGTCTAGATCAACTTAATTGCAGCTTGTCAGAGGTTGCTTCCAGTCTAGACCTTTGGAAGTACAGAAGACAAAACAAAACTAAAAAAACACGCACAATGTCTATATTCTACAAGCACACAACACCTTGTATGTAGCGACTGTCCTAAGATGATGTACGCCAAGCTACAAGTTTGCTTGCTGTATTTTTCAAGAGCGCACTGTGAGATTTAGCTGAAAAAGACACTTTCTTAAACGGCCCAGGCAATAACAGGCTGAGTGAACACGGTGTGTAAGGGAAGTGTGTTTACTTTGGTGTGGCGGCGCTGAGTGAAGTTAACAATGAGACATGCGTATATCCATCAACCTAAGATACTTCGCTTAAAGGCCAGCAGCAGTCAAAGCTAGAATTACAAACGGAATAGCCTACAGCTAATGTTCCACAACAACATGTCAAAGGTACCGTTTCTGTTGATGTGAATAATGTATGCGTGTATGCATTACTTGACCAATCTATGTATCTGTGACTAAATTAGTATCAGAAAAACATTAGACTTGATTAAACTCTTTGCACATGTATGCGGGATGGTTGCTCTGCATATCCTTCTGTGGTTTGATCATTGACAGAAGTTGCTACAGGTCACTAGAAAAACTATAATGGCTAGTTCTATATGTGTCCACAGCCCCAGCCAACATCTGTATCCGGGACCCATACGGGTAGTAAGTGGGCTGAAAACTGGGCCCAGATACACATGTCGGCAGTTGACATAGGGGCCACTATGGAACCCGGAGACAACCCCATACGGGGACCATTTTTCAGCCCACTTCCGACCAACATGAATTCTACATACCAGTGCTGGCTGGGACGTCGTCTAATGAAAAGGTAGAACAAAATACAAAACCAAAAACGGCAACAAAACCTAAAACAACAACAACAACAAAAAACCCCGAACATACCTTGCCCTCAGCTAGTCGCGTTTGATTGATGTCTACAAGTTAAAAATAGCTTCTAGAAAAAAATGTTCCACGCCACTAAAAACCAATGGCCAAGGATACTGCAGCTGTGACTAGCATCCTAATAGACTTAGCTTGTCATCTTTAAAAGCATATTTAGTCTCTGGCAGCCAGAATCAAGGTCAGGATTTGGAGCCTATCCCGGGAACATTGGGCATGAGTTAAGAATACATCCTGGGTCCTCAAGGAGCAAGAATTTGACACAACATTTCTTGCATGATATACCTCCTCTTGTGTATTGCCCTGTGCTGAAAAACACTGATCTATATGCATGACCAAGCTGGCACTGCAAGCAAGATAATGCTGCCCTTAGAGAGGATGGGAGGCTATGGGAGCAGTTGCCAGGGTTTCCTTCTTACACTCAAAGGAGTGGTTGGGTAGGTAATTAGACCTATTATCCATCTGATGGAGAAGTGCTGTCTGGTAACACACCTGGCTTCTCTCAGATCTTAAGATGGGAGTCGTTCAAATCGAGCCAAACAGTCCTCAGTATTCTTCTTCTTCTTCTTCTTCAGCATGCACCCACGCCTTCAGCCTCATCCCAGTGGTGATTTGTAGATTCTAGTGGGAGTGCAATATGCATTTGTCCTTTGCTCTCTCTGCAATAATGTTGGAAATTGCCCAAATTTGCTTCAGATTGTATTCTCTGATGAGGTGCCCATGGCAACAGGTATCGTGGGTATCTTTAAAGCGCTGAAAAAAGGAACAGGTCAACTCTAGGCTCATTGAGCATTTGCACAAGACAGCAACACCATATTTCACATCATGTTGCACACGAGTGCAGAGGGAAGGAGGTTAACCATGTCACGTCCATAATAGATGGGCCAAGGGCCTTGAGATTAGACACTCGATAAGGTCAGAACCTCTTTATGAGCAAGTTGTTGAGCTCACCGCTCTCCTCGCTGTTAATCAGCATTGATGGTTAGCTGGTTTAGGCAGTCTCACTCACATCAGCAATCAGAACTTGCTGTTACAGGCTTTTTTGTGTGATTTTAGTGTGTTTTTTTTTTCCCCCAGCATTTCTAAAGGCTTGCCATTTAAACTAGCACAGAACTGAGCAAGTCGCTGCTGTCATTTTGTTTAGAAAGCTGGGGCTGAAAAACGTTCCTGTATATTGCATTTGCATCACAATACAAAATTAAAGCTTAGCCATATGCTACATTGCTCACTTCAAGCACAATCAGCACAAAGACAAACTACCTGCAATCCCAAACAAGAGCGAGATAATGATTCTTACCTTCGTCAGGATCTGGTGGGCCGAACTCCAGCTCGTAGCGCAGGATGTAAAAATTATTCCACACGTAGAGCTGGTTGTCTCGAGGGTTGTAATCCACAGCAGCAATGTACTGATAGTTGTTGGGGAAGGCGATGTCTGTGTACTCGCCGCGGCCCAGCTTGGTGTTGTAGACATAATCGATATGGCTCTTGCTGGCCTCGCTCTCATTCTCCTCATAGCTAGATCGCACCACTTGCAACACGCCGCACACCATGAAAGCGTCAGACGCCGAGCGCTTGTCATACGCTGTCTCCCAAGTGGCCTCAAAGCGCAGTGTGTATGGATTCAGCTGACTCACAACAATGCGACCGTTGTTCTGCTCTGTCGCATAGATTACCCACAACCCCCTCTCGTCAACGGCCAGATCAATGTCAGTCTTGCCTCCCCAGCGATAAGGCGACGTGTCATGGTAGTTTGCATTGGCCACAATGGCCTCGCCACTCTTGATGCGTGTGCGCAGGTCAAACTTGACAATGTTCCTCGTACGCTCCTTGTTGAAGAAGATGGCGCCGTCGTAGGCAACGAATCCGGTGCCATCCACTCGGTGAGGCAGCTTGTACGTCGTCATTTGCCGGCCGTTGCGGAAATCCTCCAGCGAGTTGTATTCGATTAGCGTGTCAGTACGGTACGGTGTCCATGGCATGAAATAGATCTTGTCTCCAGCTTGCAACGGGTCTTTGCACCAAGCTCCTGCTTGCTGCTCGGCCTCAAAGGTAAAAACAGGTTCCCCCACTGCTTTCAAAGTCCCGGGACAAATGAAAACTGGAATGGAAAGCCACGAGAGCAAGAATTAGAAATGCAAACATTCCTTAGCTTCATATCTATTTCTTTTTTCTAAAGTATTCTTTAACTGCAAGCTGTGTGTGTGTGTGTGTGTGTGTGTGTGTGTGTGTGTGTGTGTGTGTGTGTGTGTGTGTGTGTTTAAAGCATGAATTTCTTGAGCTTTTAGATCCCAAACTGGTTTCGGAACTTGTGTGGTGTGCATAGTTGAGAGGAGATTCAACAGGTTAAGTAAGTGCGAGCAGCTCTGATATGTTTCGATATGTTTCTTGCTCCCTGAGTCATCTTAACACAAGTGTAACTGAAAAAAGGCGAAAGAACTGCAAAAGATGTCCTGTAAATGAAAGGAGACGAGAGAAAGATGTAGTTCAGTGCTGGACATGTTCCCTAAGTAGGCATTTTCATTACTACGTTTTCAAATCAGCTGGACTTGGAGTCGGATAACTGAGGGTATAGGACTCTATCAGTGGCATATAAAGCAAACCTTCAAAATAAAAGCACACACATACATGAATCATGTCTGAGGAAAGAACAAACGACACGCATGACACGCGATAGGAGAAACGAGGCAGGAATAGGACAGTGGGACAGAATGCCAAAGTTTCTTGTGGACAGATAGGATGACAAACAGCAAGAGAGAAAGACAGAAAGGGAACGGAGCTGATAATGGGTGAAGGAGGCCTTGCTGAAGATAAACGTTGTGTAGGTGTATTCTACGGGGTACAGCATATCATGGATAGAAAAATATATACAGTATATAATATTAATAATAATAATAATAATAATAATACCAAAGACCTCTCTCTCCCATCACCAACCATCTGATGAGAAAATGTGTCATGGAAGCCAAATGGATTAGCCAAAATTATTAAGCATGGTGAAAGTTCTCAAAAACTTTGGCAAAAAGAAGAAGGAAAAAAAGAAAAAAAAAAAAGGGGGTGGGGGGGTGGGGGGTGATGGACTTTTATAAGTTTCTCTTCAGGATCTTCAGGTTGAACACCCCGAGACCAAAGCATATCTATAAAGAAAGTGATGTGAAGGTGTGGATTATGATGGGGACGTCTCATCCAAACAGCACTCTAATTTCATTTGGAGTCAATGAGGTCGAGATCATTGTGATCTCGAGGTCTAGTAATAATGTGGGGATAAGGAGGGGGGTGGGGGCAGGAGAAGAGGCAGGAGCAGGGCTGACGGGGTGGGGAGGGGGAGGGGGGCTGAGGTGGACGGCTCAGGACCATACAAACACACAACAAGGAGCTGAGGACCGAGAACCAGAGCGGCCATTTACCTTTTTGCTCCACTTCTATTGAGCGGTGGAAGAAAGTGGAAAGAGTGTCAAGGCAGAGAAAGATTAGCATGAGTCATAAAGAAGATCTACAGGTACAGTACATCTATACGGAGTGAGTCAGAGGGTGTAAGAGACAGAAGGCTTTATATACACACAAAATAATGTTGTCAAGGACAAAAATCTAAGTACTGTTAAAACTACAAAGCAATGTGGTGCAGCAGTTCCCAAAATGACTTATAGACTGCTCGAGGCTTCATCAAGATAAAAGTCGGAAAATCTTTGAGAAAAATAAAGGAACCCATTAAATGCGGGTGGCTTCGTATTACTGTTGCAACTGCCGAGCATTTTTAGTAATAAAAACTGTAATAGGATATAGAATATTAGATTGGCTTGCAACCAATTAACATTTGGGAACCCCTGCTATAAACCACTATTGATGTTGCTACATTGGTTCATCCCTATTAACGAAGGAAGGAGGTTAATCATTAGGCAGAGGAAGAGTGGAAGACAGAGACAGAAAATGAGAAAGAGAAACCCGAAAACGAAAGGACTGATTATACGGCTGCTCTTGAAGGTTTTTACAGGGGCTTGAAGGACGCCTTTTCAACTTGCTGAGCACTTGAAGATTACAGAAAAAAAAAAAAAAAAAGCATTCATGTAATTCCTTACACCATTAGTCTGTGAGAGCAGGGAATAAAAACCAAAAAGAATACGGCAGATGATTTTCACAGTCTGAGTCCATTTACTCGAGTGGACTGTCCGGGGGACTCTTGTGGAAAAGTTTATGGAAGTACCATACCAAAATTTGTACAAAAGCAGTTTTAACGCAATATGCCCCATGAACTACCATTCGCTCATCATCCGTGCTGCTTATCCGGTTTAGCGTTAAACCTGGGTGAAGGTGATGTACACCCAGTCTGTCGACGGGCCAGCACAAACTTACAACCATTTACTCCTTCATTCACACCTAGGGCATGCCAATTAGCTTTATTTGCATGCCTTTGGACTGTCGGAGGAAACCAGAGTACCCGGAGGAAACCCACACAAGCAAAGGGAGAACATGCAAACTCCACACAAACACCCTCGAACCCAGGACATTTTTGTTATGAGGTGAGAGTGCAACCACTGCGCCACTGTGCCGCCCTCCCATGTACTAATCCCTGAACAACCAATAAATGTTTTTTTTTCATACCTGTTTATAATATTCATGATCTCATCTGCATATAAATAGGGCTATACCAGATAGTCATACAGTTGCAGAAACTCTGATATAAACTGTGCCTAAAGCAAAATAAATAAATAAATAAATAAATAAATAAATGGAAAAAACCTTATACACTGCTGCTGAATAAAATGAGGGAATGTTGACCAAGGCCGTCTCACAACTACATTAGTCAGAGTCAATAGCGCATCACAGATCACTTGCACATTAATGGAGTATTAATGTTTTCTGTTAACAAAAGCAAATTCATTCGCGGATGGTGCCTTTATTGCAGCGATCAGACGATTGCGCTGATTACGTTGAGGGAAAAGAGGCAATCGCCTTTTGCAAATTGCCTTTCGATGTTGGCCTGTGACATCCCCATAAGGCTGACATAATGCAACTCAGGGACGGAGAAGAAAAGTCAGCAAGTTCCTGATGAAAAGTACCTGTTGTAAAGACGACAAAGTCATCGGGATTAACACCACGTTCACACTAGCAAGCGAGCAGCTATAGTCTCACGCACTCAATCATTTGCAGAAGCGATTACTCCTCTTAAGGTCACGGGGAGGCTAGAGCCTGTTTCAGCCATCCCTGGGCGAAGACACCCTGAACAACTTGCCAGACCATCGCACGGCAACAAACACACACAACCATTCACGTTCACTCCTGGAGGCGGTTTGAAATAGCCAATTAGCCCAATGTGAATGTCTTTGGACTGTAGGAGGAAACCAGAGTGCCTGGAGGAAACTCGCGCAAGCATGGGGAGAGCATGCAAACTCCACACAGAAACGCCCGGGAATCGAACCCAGGACCGTCTTGAGGCGGACATGCTAACCACTACGCCACTGTGCATCCCTAGGTAGAGTCTATCTATACGATTTATATCTATATATAAATATAGATATAAACGTAATTATATTAAATCTATAATTAATATATAAAACTATACATGACTTTTAGTTTGATTTGCATGATATGCTTGGCTTTGTAGTAACTTCATTGGCAAATTACCGAGCAAGCTAATTGCATTAGCTTTGTACACTCACCAATGTCTTATTAAGGGTTTTTTTGGGGTTTTTTTTTTTTTTTTTTTTTTTTTTGGTAATGTTTCTCCATGTTGGTGCACCAAACAGTAAATAGGAAATAACTGTAGTTAGGAACAAACCTTTTGCAAATGGAAACTGACATGAAATTCCGCCTATATGCGCCACTGACGCAAATTCAAATTAGTTTGCATTTGTACTTTTTTTCCATGTTAAAGCTAATTTACTCTCTCACGCAATCATTTGCTGAGCTGCTTAATCCTACTAGTGCCACAGGGAGGCTGGAGCCTAACTCGGTCGAAACTGGACAAAGGTGGGGTTCACCCTGAACAGCTCGCCAGACCATCGCAAAGTCAACACACACACACTCACATACCTAGGAGCAATTTGGAACAGCCAATTAGCCTAATGTGCATTTCACTGGATTGAAGGAGGAAACCAGATTATACAGAGGGAACCCACACAAGCATAGAGAGAACATGCAAACTTCACACAGAAATGCCCAAGCCTGGGACTCGAACCCAGGACCTTCTTGCTGTGAAGCGGACTTGCAATCCTCTAAACAGTCTCTCCAGAAATCTGCAACGTCGCATCAGTTCGCACAGATTCAACCAATCCCTGTTTATTCTGCGCGACCATGCGATTTCAACAAATCACTGAGACTTTTCCACAAATTTCACCAATCACTGTATAATACTGCGGGTTTCACTAATCATAGCATTGCCTCACGCAAACGCTCAGCCGTATGTTGCCATACGTCACTTCCTTGTTTAGACGTCAAGATGCGGTTATGTGCGCAACAGACTCCTGCAATTATATTGGAATAAACAGCCAGAAATATCACAGCATGCACTGCAATCTTTTTTTATCTGCAGCAAAAGTTGAAAGTTTACACCGCAACAATCTCCAAAAAAAGTCACCAATCTCCTGGAAGGACTGAAATATAAAATCGCGATTCAGACGCTTCTCGTTTGTCGTTCGTCGAAGTCGCAGCTGTCTGTCATTTTCTCGCTTGCTAGTGTGAACAAATGTAGGTTTAACAGGATTGTGAGATTTCTCTGGTTCCAACTGAGCAGCCAGTTCCAGCACCACGGCACTCTGGAATCAAAAACGGCTCACACGCCAGAAAATCTTCAATCCCCTCCCTTCATAGCCTTGAAAAAAGTCTACATGTTCATAGTCAGTTGTTTTGTAACACCAATACACCAGTTTTTATGGCGCGTAACATTGATACATTTTGTCGCACGGATAAATTGCACACACCAGTAAAGGTTTGCGACGGAACGCTTATTTCCATTTGGTCGCCTTGCTATAAATCCCGCTGTGTGCGTGGGAGATTGTGTACACACTTTTTTACAAGACCTGTTTTGAGCGTAGTTTGTATGTCACGCCCCTGATCTGTTCATAATCATTCGTGGCAGCACACGCCAAAGAGAAAAGCAGTCATTACAGCTTGTGAAATAAAAACCTTGACAGGTTCCATATCTTTTTTTTTTTGTTTTTCTTCTTCTTCTTCTTCTCCCAATGACTTTTCTGAAGGGAAAAATGTTCTTGGTCCACAGGAAAAAAAATAAAAAATAAATAAATAAAAAAAATCAATGGCGCTAGAGATATAGCTGATGACCATAGCTGTAAATAAAGGCTTTTTCAAAAGAGAGAATAAAAATCTCTATTCACTGACAGAAAGCAGTCGAGAACGTGCTCCAGTTCAGGGCTGATCTAAAAAACCAGAAGACTTAAATACCCAAATGTAAGTAAAAAAAAGAAAATAATAATAATAAAATATCATGAGCATGTCTGGAGAAGAGATTAACAGACGACTCAGGAGACGGAGCTTTTTTCTTATTCAGCGCAGACAACCTTCAGAGGGACGGCTGTAGGCATGGACTTGCTCTAAATCAAAACGAAGCCTATTCAGCTGCAAACACTAATGAAAAGATAAAGTCTAATTAACAGATGTGTGTTAAAAGTAACTACGCTCCCAGTTGTGCACACTTCTCCAGTATCGATAATCATGCATTTTTAACGTCAGACAGTTTCCGTTTTCTGGAAAGAGAGCTTCATCATTTTGGCCGGTTTAAATCAGGTGCTGATTGATTATTAACGGACTACTGTTGGAAATATTCGCTCAAATTTTAACTGCAAAATTTGAATTCCCTCCCCACCCCCTCTTTTCTCCCTCTAATTTTAGTCATATCCGTCAGGTGTTGCTTCCCTGGGGCGTAAGCGTGCACATGCCCCCTCCGTGACATGTGATGCTGCCACCCTCCTCTTTAAGAACTGCTGCGCAGGCGCATTTGGAGGCAGCCTAACTTCACGCCCCTTTAATAAGAAAGAGCTCACAGACGCCCATGGATTGGCTGGTGATTGCTGTGAGTAACAGCGGCGCATATGCCACCCCTCCCTCCCGTGAGACTTCAGCCAATTAGGATGGCTGTGGCATCAACCTGGATTTGAACTCGCGATCTCCAGGTTGATAGTCACGCATCATGTCGACGCGCCACTCAGAAGCCGGTTTTACATCTACATACTGTACATAACCATCCAGTGAATAAAGACTGAACACCAGATATTCCGATTTAGCGACTTCCTGATTGGACCTGACTCAGAAATGAATGCTTGTAATGTAGTTTCACTGCAAACTTTCAACAGCATGAATGTTTACAATGCTATTTTTAGTGCACGGTAACTGGCAGCCTAGTGATCAATGTATCCAGAGTGGCTTTTCAACATGCAACACAGAAATAGTACACAAGTCATTCACGGATGAGCATCAGGGCATCCTCAGACGGACTGCTGGAATCAGCTGACTGCATGATTCCTCAGAACGGGCTCTGGCACGGCCTCCGAACTTCGATTTCAGGGAAAGATCGAGAAATAGAGAAATAATCCAAACGTCCATTTTGGCTTGGATGACATCCAAGATAGCCTCCTATCAGAAATTGAAGTTAATCCAATTTTGTTATGCCATCAGCCAGATGTTAAGCGGCGGGTTTTTGAATTTTTTGACGTTTCTCCACAGGCCACTCTCCCTGCTGAGTAGGAGTGCACAGATCAATAATGTTTCACTAGATGATATTGCCTATTTCGGGCAGAATAACTGCAGTTTCATGTAGTGGAAAAGTACAAATAGCTGGAGTGTTCAGGAGGTTGTTTTTAAAGCCGACGCCTTCAGCCATGTTCTGGAGAAGCATGAGATGGGATTGAGGTTATTTACTGCTCAGTTGTTACTGTGCGAAAAAAAAATAAAAAATAAATAAATCACACCATTTATTTTGTTACAAATTCGAAGGTGTATGCTAAGGGCGTTTTCACACTTGGCATGAATACTCGAGTCTGCACCCGGGACTGATCCTGGACTTGTTTGACAGCGAGGCTCATAATCGCAGGTTTGCTTTCGCATGAAACATGAATATCTTCCGAACTATGGATCGATGGTGCATGAAGGTTAGCAAAAAGGTACACAAATGTGTGTTTTATAACAATGCTCAGGTGGTGAATCACAGCGCTTTTTGAATGCATGGCTTGCCATTGTTCAGGAATAGCTACAGATGCGAAGTGTAAAAAAAAACAACAACGATGCAGTCGGGAACAAAACATACGTTTATCATGACGCTCTTAGTGCACTTGGACTACAAAGGTGCGCTAATTAATTACAGCTCTCCAGTCGTATGGTGTTATATGTGACCCGGTCTACGAAACACGACGCTTGTCAACAAATTACATTAGAGAGAAAAGGGCAGACGCCGACTCGCTATTTAATTCTACGAATAAACAGTCAAGTCAAGTCACATTTATTCATAAAGTACATTTAAAAACAACAGATGCTGCTGTACAAAACATAACAAACACAAAACATGTAATACACAATAGAAAGAAAATTATTAGAATAAGAACTATGAAGACTTGAACTATGTAAAATAACATCACTCACTCTCGCTCCCACGCATTTATTTGCCAAGCCGCTTAATCCTACTAGGCTGGTGGGGAGGCTGGAGCCTATCTCAGCCGACACTGGACGAAGGCAGGGCCAATACACCCAACCATTTAATCTTACACTTACACCTAGGATCAACTTTGAACAGCCAATTAGCCTAATGTGCATCTCTTTGGACTGCTGAAGGAAACCGGTGTACCCAGAGGAAACCCTTACAAGCACAGGGAGAACATGCATACCCTACACCGAAATACATCACCGAGCCTTTGACTCGAACCCAGGACCTTGTCCCTGTGAGGCGGGCGTCCTAACCACTATACCACCGTACCGCCAGCGAATAAGGGCGGTGGTGGATCAGGTGGTTAAGGCTCTGGCTTACTGATACAGATCACGGGTTCAAGTCCCCGTATCACCAAACTGCCACTGTTGGACCCTTGAGCAGGCCCAGTAACAAGCAAGAGCTGTTGGGCCCTTAACCCTCAACTGCTCAAATGTATAAAAAAAAAATTTGGTTATCCTGGATAAGGGTGTCTGCCAAGTGCTGTAAATGTAATGTAGTGTAAATGTAATAACATAACCAGAACTAAAGTAAACATTATACAGAATCATGACGCAACTCAAATGAAAATAAAGTTCCCAATACAATTGAAAACTGAGAAGCGGAGAAGAAAAAGTGGGTCTTAAGCCGTGTTTGAAAAATCTCCAGAGACCTAGAAGACCTGAAGAGGAAGATCATTCTAAAGCCTAGGGGCAAAAGCGGAGAATGCTCTGTCGCTCCTAGACTTCAGAGACAGTGAGAAGTTGTTGATTGGATGCCCTCCATGAGACTCTGGACAGCTACAGTATTTGTATTCAGTGTAGAGAAGCTAGTATGGATGATACCGTTGCTATAGAGTTTGCAGGAAAACAGTCGGAGAATGAAATGGCGAGTCCGTGTTTGCATTTTCAGAGCCCATTTCTCCATAATGTAATACATAAAGCACCAGGTTTCGATAGATCCGGTCACATGTACCAATAAGGCATTATGATTTCCCCGCTGACGATAACAACCTGTTCCATGGCATGGTGAAGCTTGAAACAGGAAGTAGTATCACTCAGGGCTTCCACGTCAGCTGCAAACCATGCTATAGGCTACTGTTTTCAAGAGCACCAGGTACTGGTTCACTGGACCGCTCCCAGGCTTGAAAACAGTGATTACGCTTCACCAAACACCAATAAAGTCCAGAAAATTTTGAATAGGTGCAAGTGTGAAAACAACCCGAGTTATGAGTTTCATCCTATTCAAGTTTTAAACCTCATTCAGGAAGGAAAAGTGACGGGAAGTTAAATAGTATCAGAGGAAGGACGGTGAAGAAGTACTTACTATATGGGACACACTCATACTGGACCTCGAGATACTTGTATGTCCCAGGACAGGGATCTGGAAAGACATCTGACCCAGTGATAACGACACATTGTGTCCGGTTGTTACATCTGAAACACAGAGCAAGATTAGCAGCCAGAGAGTTAGCATTTATCTGTTCTGCTGTTTAAAATAAGAATATATTCAAAAAGAGAAAATGAGATCAGGGTTAGCAGCGTATTGCTGCCAGGCCAGAATAAAATTTGTATCTTGTTATAAAATGAAAAGTTTATTACAACCAGAGTTTTTTTTCACATTTTAACAAAGTATTGCCTGTTATAACATTTGTATATACTTGTTATAGCAATATACTTTTTATATTGGTTTATTACAAGGCTTGTTTGAATATTCGATTCTGATTGGTCAATTACAGTATTGAGTCTTCTGTTGTTTCCCCACAATAGTAAGCCTAGCATAGACTGTTGCAATGGAGTGTGTCGTTAGCAAAATCAACTAGTGGGGTATTCATGGAGTGTAAGTTACTGTATTTCCACCACACAGCATGGGTAACGTGGCAAATACGCCGTATATGGGTACTGGTTTTAATCATCCGTGTGCTTGGTCCCTTCCGAAATGTTCTACAGTACATGGCCGCACCTTTCTTAATGACATTTGCATTATTAGCTCTAAAAATCCCATGACCGTGATTTTGACCTTTCAAAGCCCCTCAAGCTCGAAGGTGATTATGCCGTTTGAAAGTGCGTATATGGTTTTCTATCGATCGCTCATTGTATCTCTGGGTCTATATCACTTCGTTTCTCAGATATACACAATTTCAATTATAACATGGGGAAATAGCTCTCTTCAAAACTTTGTGATGTTGCTCTGACCTTGACCTTTGACTCTGACACATCAAAATCGAATCATCTCTGGGACTCAGCTGGGGTAATGTTCCCACCAAGTTTGGTGAAAATCCGTGCATGGGGTGGCCGGGATTTTGTTCACAAACAAACCAACCGACGAAGAAATGAAAGTTGGTTAGTGCAATACGTCCACAAAACTGCTGTGTGGTGGTGGAGCTAATAAAATAATTTTAAAAAGAATTTTGGGTAAGTAGCCATGTAATAAGTGGGATAATGTACAGTGATCACTAGAATAAACCCTGCCAGACTGATGTGGCCCTGTCAGGGTTTATTTCATGATAATGACCCGGTAGATGTACTGTACATTAACCCTGACTTTATGTAAACCCTTCCATATAAAAAAAATGTAATAGTGGATATTGCTGTGACATGAAGCGTGTCATGTTGTGAAATGGATAAACTGAAGAATGTGGCACACTTGATTAAGCTGTCATTCATGGATTGAGACATGACAAGATTCCGCGGTTAATGAGCATGATAAATAGTAAACTATTATAACAGGAAACGTTTATTTTTATAACAGGATAAGGTTGTATGGCACGATGGCATAGTGGTTAGCATGTCCGCCTCACTGGAAAAATGTCCTGGGTTCAGGTCCCAGACTCGGTCAGGGTGTTTCTAAGTGGTTTTTGCATGTTCTCCCAATGCCTGCGTGGGTTTTCAACTGGGTACTCCAGTTTCCTCCCACAATCCACAGATATCAACTATAGGCTAACTGGCTGTTCCAAATTGCCCGTAGGTGTGAATGTGAGTGTGTTATAGTGTGTGTATGTTGGCCCTGTGATGGACAGAAAAGCTGTTTAAGGTGTACCTTGCCTTCGCCCAGTGTCGGCTGAAATAGGCTTCCGTCTCCCCACAATCCTAGCCGGATTAAACAGTTTGGCAAATGACTGAACAATGAAACATTTTTTTCTGGTGTGGCACCAATACATTAAAATAATAACAATAAAAAAACATTTCTGAATTCACTGATCGAAGAGAAAATAAAGTCAAGGGCATTCGAATCCAAGTGAACTGTTCTGGAAGCAGAAGATCCTAGTCGTATGTAGGAATGACATTGTAAAATATTCATCAAGGATGTGACTGTACGAGGTTGTCAGTCACTCTCCTGCCTTTTAACAGTTACTTACCACAACTACTGACAGCTCTGGATCTGAAACCCAAGCAGCTGAGTGCAAGGCAAGAATTTAAATCTGAACAACGCTAAAGACTTCTACTTTTTTTTTTTTTTTTTTAACCTAAAGAAAGCAGCAGGTACATTTTTGCCACATTTAACCAGTAGTAAAAGGAAACCATCAAATCAAAACGGTTCAGTCTTTTTTCTTTACTTTCTTTTCTTTTTTTTAAGGATCTCAGCCAGGAACAGTACGACTCCGGAGGGAGTCTTTAATAGCTTAAGTGAAAGGACGCTGATTGACAATGAGGCCAAGTGACTGTTAGAGCGTGAACTCAAAATTCAGCTCAGGTCCCCAGAAAGCAGCTCATCAAGCATTCATGTGTTGGTGCTCTCAGTGGATTAAATCACCTTAAGTATTTCAAACAAGAATCATTTGTGCATTTGTGTGTGACTGTTGGGAGGCTTCCAGCTTTCACACTCGCCAGTGACCTTGACTATGAAGTGAGACGTCTTTAAGAATTTCAATGAATTAAGTGTGTGTACATGTGTGTGTGAGAGGAAGGGTGGACATGTATTTAGCATTTTGTGAGGGACAAAAACGACGAAGAAGAATCTTTCCTTACATTGATAAAAACTATCTTAAATATCCTCGCAAAATTACACCGCCTTATCTCAGCCTCTCTTCGCTCATCTGCCAAACCACTTAATCCTACTATGGGCACGGGGAGGCTGGAGCCTCTCTCAGCCAACTCTGCGTGAGTCTAGGCAAGGTATATCCTGAACAGTCCATCACAGGGCAGCACACACTCACACTCACACCTAGGGTCAATTTGGAACAGCCAGTTAGCCTAACATGCTATACATGTCTTTGGACTGTAGGAAAAAAACAAAGTGCCCAGAGGAAACCCACGCAAGCACAGGGAGAGCATGCAAACTCCACACAGAAATGCCCTGCTAGGCATGGGAATCGAACCCAGGACCTTCTTGCTGTGAGGCGGACGTGCTAACCACTGCACCACCATGCCGCCCATGCTTTATAGCGCTTACTTAAAAAAGTTAAAAATGCAAAATATTTCTTTATGTTTGCGAAGATTAAGGGTTGCAACCGGGCATGTCATTCATTCATTCCTTTTCTAAGCCGCTTAATCCTAATTAGGGTCGCGGCGGAGGCTGGTGCCCATCTCAGCCGACTCTGGGCGAGGGCGGGGTACACCCTGAACAGCTCGCCAGGCCATCACAGGGCTAACACACACACGACCGTACGCACTCACACTTACACCTAGGGGTAATTCGGAAGAGCCAATCAGGATACTGTGCATGTTTTTGGGCTGTGGGAGGAAACCGGAGTACCCGGAGGAAACCCACGCAAGCACGGGGAGAACACGCAAACTCCACACAGAAACGGCCGAATCCTGGATCAGGATCGGGATCGAATCACCTTCTTGCTGTGAGGCGGACGTGCTAACCACTGCGCCGCCATGCCGGAACTGGGCACGCGCTAATTTTTAAGTGGAGAAAGGAATATGTGACAGGTTTTACCTTGTGAGGACATTCACCTAGTTTTCTTGAGCGAATAATAGAAAAAGTACAAAGTATGTGTTATTAATTATGGAAATGATTATGGACGGTCCTCACTTAGACTGAAAAACGTGTGCGTGTGTTACGGGTGATATGGGTGGGTCTGCATGCTCGCTGGAATGGATATCTGAGTAAATAAACGATGAAATTGGCTAAACTTCAATCATGCTTTCTATATGCACAGAGATTTACGATACAACTGAAGCAAACACAGCAGATATTCTTCCACACAGAAATGACAAACTCGACTTCCCGGCAATCAACTCCTCTAAATATTTCAAAGGTATAAAAGAGTTTGCATTCGGGGCGGATAATAAGAGCTGATTAAATTATATTTGGATCAGCATTTATTACTCAGATGCCATCCTGTAATTTGCTCCAGACACTAATTTCAATAATTGGCTGATTGGGTTCATACTCGTTACTTCACCATAACAGCGAAGGTCTCGAAATATTTATTTAAAAAAAATAAAAATAAAAAATACACACACACACACACACACACACACACACACACAATGTCTGGGCTTTTATGAATATTTTAGCCTTGGCTACTTGGTTGGAAAAACATGAGGAAGCCATGAGTGCTAAGATTATCTCACAGTTGGAACTATTTTGCTTGTGCATGTTGCGGGGCAGCGATAAGGAAAAGAAATTATTTGCCGCATGACTCAAGCCTTAAAAATATAGAAAATAATGTGGTGAAACAGCCTCAGTAAGCAATTATTTCACATTTGCCAGACCTGAGAGTATGTGGTATGGAATTAGGGGCTTTGTGTTGTTGTTGTTATTTTTTATTTTTTTTTTGTTTGTTTTTTTAGGGGGTTTGGTTGTATTTCGGCAAAACAAGCTTCATTTCAAACTAACAAACCTTTCAAAGGTTGCCGAATTCTCCCTGGAAGAATAGAATTGAATGGCAAGACGTTGTTGAAGCGTAAAAACCTGCTGGAATGGCATTAATAAATCATAAATCAAACTCAAAAGTTAAATGACAGCCTAATCAGGCCAGCGTGCTTTCACTCCTCCAAGGGTTAATGAGGAATGAAAGTGAGACTTGTCAACAAAACCAACTAACACGATTTTAATTGGCTTCTGTAAAGATGAGCTCGGAGAAACCTTGTGGGAACGCCACCCAGTAGCAACATCATTTTATTGCAATCCCCCACATGCGGTGTCTTAATTATACAAGCCATGCCAGCCAGTTTCATCATATAAAAATCCCTTTAAATTTCATGGAAGGTGTCTTAAATGACCTTAAACCACCAAATATTTTCAGGGTATCAGGCAACAACTGTGTGGCTCTTAACATGACCTCTAATTAAGGACGTGTCAGATTTTATTGCCCTTAAAAAAATAAATAAATAAATAAAAAATTGCCCACTCCTTGCATCATCTAGCATATCTGAAAGCCGTGGTAATCTGTACAGGATGCTATTTGTAAGACATTTGTGGTTTTTCCAGTAAAGCAAAACAAAAGGGAAAAGGCCGTCCACAGCCGGAGGATCTTCAGTTTTAAAACGATAAGCTTTATAAAAAAAAGAAAAAGAAAAAGAAAAGGGAAAAAAAAGAAAGCATTAAGAAATGCATTAATCTTTTGCCATCAATGATTTCATTTTCCATTATGTCGACAATGGCGAGGCAGAAGTGGGTCTCAGGAAGGCTCTTCAACAAGAAGAGACGCGTAAAGAGGAGCTAATTTTTGAGTTAGCATGCACTGTGGGACGTTGTGCGTTCGAGTACACTATGGATTGTTGCTGAATAGCAATCGTACAGTCAGAGATGTGGCCTTTGCACCGGTACTGTCAGCCTCTCACACACACTCTGAGTCAAGCGGCTGAATTATATGTGTTGTGAGCGCTGGTTTGTTTTAAATGTGTAAATCTGGACCAGGCGTAACGGCTTGTGTATTTGAGTAAGTATTAAACACAACTGTTGTTTTAGTCTCATTTGCAGTTTTTGTTTCGTTTGAGTCCAGGTTCAAACCTGATTCCAGACACAACATCTGACTAATCAGCTGCAACTCTCCAGCTCTAACAAAAAAACAAAAAAAAAGAAAGAAATTCACTCTGAGGATAGAAAGAGCACCTTTAATATAAAAATCCTGAAACCTTCTTTGATAAGGAGTCATGATTTTCCTTCAGTGTGCCCTTTCTTCTGTTTGAACCTAACAGTGAAGGATTATTAGTGCCAAGGACTTTTACACGGCTTTCTTTCTTTTTTCCAAAAAGGCAATGCTTATATTTTAAAATACAAAATCAGCAGGTCCTTGATCCCAAATGGGTTCCTTTTGACATTACTCACCAGTGTGCTTGTTAGTTTTACTGCACCTTTAAAAGCATTATAAAAACTTCCTTCCTTTAAGTCATAGAAAATCCTCGGTAAAAAAAAAAAATAAAAAATTTTTTTTTAAAAAACCTTTTCCCATTCCTCTGCTTTCAACAAACACTGGCTGCATCAAATTTAACTAAGAGGAAGGAGCTCCACTGCAGGCTAGCAGTGCTTTTTTGCCAGATGCACAGCATTGGTTGGGCCTTATGAAATGTTAATATCTTGGCTGCTTTAAATATATACCATCACTGCTAGCAGCAGCAGCAGCCGCCGTGGCAGCCGAGAGTTCCCAGTGCTATGGATGTGTGTGTGTGTGTGTGTGTGTAAGTGTGCGTGCATGTGAATGTGTGTAGTCTGGCAGCGACACAAGAACGTCCTAAGAGAGCAGGAGCAAGCACAAGTGTCACAAATATAAATGGTTTGAGAGGAGAGCATTACTCAGAGCCGCGGTCTGTGCCACTGCTGGCAAAAGTCGAGATTTTGAACAAAGGAAACCGGCTTTTTCGATCTGTAGAGCCGCTCAGGAAATGGCTGTATATGTCTCATATCTAACTTTTATGGGATGGCTTAAGCCATTGGCATGTTGAACATTAAGGACAGAACGATGTGCTGTAGGGCTTCCGGTGCTCCCAAATGTTCGACT
Source organism: Tandanus tandanus (assembly GCA_039654325.1). Taxonomy (NCBI): domain Eukaryota; kingdom Metazoa; phylum Chordata; class Actinopteri; order Siluriformes; family Plotosidae; genus Tandanus; species Tandanus tandanus. The sequence goes on from JBCNYH010000010.1 coordinate 19,865,752, forward strand.
AATTCGACACATCCATTCTCTCTCTAGTATTTCATAGCTAGCGTTTTCCCCTGTGGAATAAGTGCCTGCCAGAAACTTCGGGAAGTTTCCTTATCTTCCTCTTCTTCTTCGTGTTTTTTGACATTCCTTAAAAAGACTTCTCGGGAGCACCTGGAAGAGGAACCCTTGGCTGATCCGCGACTGAGCTTTGCCACTGACATTCGGGTTTGTTTATGTTATTTCAGCTGTCCCCTTAACAGTAACTCAGCGACTACCAGCGAATGGAAAACAACCGCCATACTTAAAGAACCTCTGAATAATAATAATAATGCCCTATCTATGAAACCAATCTGAAAGGCAGGAAATGGAGTCCACATTTCCATTATGAGTGATGCTTGGCACGCAGCCTTTACCTCTGAGATATGATTTTGTAGGCATCTGGGAGGTAGCAGTTGATGTTTTCCATCTGGAAAGGGTCGGCGTCGCAGATCTTGTCGTCTGTGCGGCCGTAGTTGGCCGTCTCGATCATGATGACGTCGCTCCCCGGGCATCGGAGGTCGATGGGGTAACCTTCACACGAGAGCTCTCTGCGTACCAGGCCGAACGGAAGAGCTGCTCGACTGAACGCTGGAAAACAGACCAAAAATAAAAAGGCTGGCAACAGTGAACAATGACAATAGTGCACAAGGACCTGCTAATTACAGCGTATTCTACTTTTTTCTTCTTTTCTGTGCTAATTATCCATATGCAGAGATGCTCCAAATATCTTTCTTGGGGGGGAAAAAAAGCTAAACAAAAGAAACCCAAAACCAGCAAAATCAGTGTTTGCAAAAACAACCATATAATCACCTAATGATCAAACCACCATGCCACCTATGGTAAAAGCTCTTTCCGGTTCCATATGCTAGCCAAGCAGTTAGCCATGCTATTACCTCTAAACATTCTGTCCCATCAGCGTGGGGATGGTGGTGAAGTGGTTAGCGTGCTGGGCTCATCATTGAGAGGCTGTGGGTTTGAATCCCCGTTAGACCCCAACCGTGCGAAGCCTTACCCACAACTGTGCTTCTGTCCACCCAGCAGTATAAATGGGCACCAGTAAAAATACTGGGAGGGTTAACCTGCGAAGGACTAGCGTCCCATTCAGGAGGAATTGAGCTCCTAGTTGCTTCAAACTACAGAAAGTGGGATAAGTTTGACCTGATGAGCCAGTAAATGGTGGGTGTAAAAGCCAATCCCATTGAGGCCCGTTATTGGACCATTTCTCCATTTCAAGCCTATATAAATAAATAAATGTTTGTTCATTTATGGCTTCACGTTATGTTTAAAATCTTGTACATGACGTCTCTCTTTTATACTCAATAGCAAGAACCTACAACTGGCCACAGTTTAAAGATTTAAAATAATTTAGGAAACGAAAGCCACTGATCATATTAACTGTACAAATCTTTGTAGCTTGACTTACATTGAAGAATTTTAAGAAGCTACATACCTCGCTAAATTTCTCTAGAAGATTATATCCAACGAGTCCCTATAGTTTTAAGAACTGTACTTGAGTTTTTTCACCATGGGTAAAGAATTTACACATTACCTGGAGCCATATAAAGGTAAGTCTAAGGTTTATCCTGAACAAATTGCTTATGATAACAAAGGGAAACTCAACACAGTTACCTGTCATCCAGCACACCATATATTTTCATTTGCATGTCAATGACTTCATAGCTGTTTCACCTCAATGACATTAGGAACATGTTTCTTAATTTAGGTCTGAAATTGATACCTAGGTGTCTGTGATGTGCGGCTGAATCTGTCTACGCAGCTTTTGTGAGGGAAGACAATTAAATAGACATTAGCGGATGCCCTTCATGGTTACTTCACTTTGACAAACAGTACCTCTTTCAAAGTGGCCAACGGGATAATGTAATGCACAAGGAATGTGAGAAGCTATGGTTATGATTTTGGATAAAATTAAAAGCTTGGCCATGCTTACTGGGTTTGGGGGGAGTGGGGGTGGGCGGGTAAGAAAGTAGATGTTCAGTAAGTTAAAAGAAAAGTAGAAACAAATACAAAGAGCTTAACCGCAACTGCATTTTTTTCTGTAGGAGATAAAAGAGCACGTGCAATTTTTTTTTGCCCACCACAAACCAGACACACGCAAGACTTTGATGATGACTTTAAAGAATCAGTCATATCAGTCAAATTAACACCAGCCGCATCAATCTATGAACTGCCTTTGAAATAAAGAAAAAATATACGTCCTCTCTCTCTCTATATATACATACATATATACATATATACATATATACATATATATATATATATATATATATATATATATATATATCAACTGACGTGTATGATCACGAGGCAGCAAAACCAGCTGGAAACACGTGTGTTGTGTTGTGTGCTTGCTGCCAACTCGCACCGCCTTAAGATGGCGGATTGCCCACTTCCGCTTTGCGTACCAACGTCGTATCTGTGTGTATGGTACTACCGAGTTAGCATGGCTAATGCTGTAACTCATGCTAAAATCACTGTTTTCTCGTATTTCCATAACAATATTCTTTATTTTTACGGGATTTATATGTATTATTTCGGTATGTTTAAGCCAAAAATGCGAACTTATTTTTTAAAAACACATATAAACGGCTTTCATTTACAAGCTAGGCGCACTTTCGCCAAACTGCCATTTTGTGCAATCAATGAATAAATAAACATAATAACTGATATCTTGCCTTAACCGTGTTTCCCAGCCGTATTGTATTTAGGCCTTTCGAGAGAGACAGCACAGCTCTGGAAGTCGCCATGTTCGAGATCAGGTTTCCAATGTCAGTTTAAATACCAAATGACGCTATCCTCCCTGTGATAAGTGCACTACACTGGCTTCATAATATTAAGCTCTACACCCATGCTAGTGCGCTTCACTGTAATAAGGAGCCGTTTGGGATTCAGCCAGCTTGTTTCTGCATGTAAGGAATACTGTGATTGATCAGAATTAAATAATAATAATAATAATAATAATAATATATATATATAAAA
>JBCNYH010000010.1:19916128-19927796 GCA_039654325.1 Tandanus tandanus
GCTCTGCCTCTACTCTAACTAGCCCCACTTCTACTGTAACTAGCCACACCTCTACTGCAACTAGCTCTGCCTCTACTCTAACTAGCCCCACTTCTACTGTAACTAGCCACACCTCTACTGCAACTAGCTCTGCCTCTACTGTAACTATCCCCACTTCTACTGTGACTAGCCCCGCCTCTATTGTAACTAGCCACACCTCTACTGCAACTAGCTCCGCCTCTACTGTAACTAGCCATGCCTCTACTGTAACAAGCCTGCCTTTACCATGACTAGCCCCGCCTCTACTCTAACTAGCCTATCCTTTGTGAACTACATGTATCGTTTCCTTTGAACTGACCGATCCTCTGTTGCCTTTCCCCAGTGAATGTGCATAAAAAGTCTGAAGAATCATAAAATAAAGGGAGAACCCTGTCGAACACTGTATCTAAAACCGAGCACGTGGGAATTTCTTTGTTTGAATTGCAATGCAATCACGTCTTTGTCTTTTAATATTCAGTGTACACAAAAAGGTAAAACTTAACAGTAACCAAAGAGGAACAGGGGAAAAAGATGATTCCATTTTAACGTGTGTAAGAAATAATGAGGTGATTTCAACCTTAAAAAGTGAGTCTGAGTGATACAGCAAGTATGAATTCTCTCCTACTTTATAAGGTGGCGTTCTAATGAAACTTTAGTGAGTTGTAAGCTTCCATGGCATTTCAGGACTTGGCAATGTGACAGGTATTGTACTGCATGAAACGAGATGATGGATGTAATAGTCTATTGCATGAAATTAGAAATATATTGCTGGTGTATAAAGAGGTTTTCGACTAGTTAGTCCTCATTGTGCTTTTGATTTATAAATGAGATGCTGTCACTTCGCTGGCTGGTCCACTCCCATTTTCTGTAATAATAATAATAAGATGCAGACGCAATTTCAAACATTTTATTCATAAATAGGTTCAAGTTATATGGTCCGCCTCAGACTGAAAGATATGATGAGATTATATGAACATAAAAACCTGCCGCTGTTAAAGATACACTGTGTCTTTAGGATTTAAGGTGGTTAGCACACACAGCGAGAAGCTCATGCGTTCGAGTCCTGGCTTTGGATGTTTGTAGTTTTGGATGTGTGGAGTTTGTTTGCGTGGGTTTCCTCCCACGGTCCAAAGACATGCACATTATGTTAACTGGCTGTTCCAAATTGCCCCTATGTGTGGACATGAGTATAAATGGTTGTGTGCATGTGTGTGTTGGCGCAGGTTGTTCACGGTGTACCCCACCTTCCCCATGGCCCTTTTTTGTACAAATGGCATATTTGTACAACCTAGCACATTAAACTGATTATACTTTGTTTTTGTTTAGATTTTTTTCTTCTAGAAACCACACTCAACGTCCCCTCCTTGTAGGAAGCGAATAACTGTTTTAGTATATACTACAAGGGAACCTAGAAAAAGCAAACCAAAAAAAGATTTTTATGATTTATTTTTACACTTGTAATTATTTCAAGCATTATCCTAAATTTGCAGGGTGTATAATAGCTACTATCCCAAGATTGCACTGTTCTGGTGTGGTATCGTGTCCGAAATATGTATATACTGTGATACATACTGTACTCTGAAGAAATGTCTTTCTTTCCAAGGGTGACACCGTGGCGGTATCACTTCCCAACCCATAAGTCATGTCAGAGAATTTTTATTGCCATTCTCGATCTTCTATCTGATATACATTGGAATGAAGTGGTGGCTCTTTAGGACTGTGGTACACATCATATTCAGGACCGCCATAAAAATGGGTCATTGAGTTTTTTCTGTAGCTGTATAAAATAAAACACAGAATAATAAACACAAAGGGCCGTGCATGCGAACTAGAGAGGAGTGCAGAACAGTATTAAATTAAAAGATTATAGTAAATAGAGGATCATGCAAGAGAAATATCAGTAGGCGGGTTTCCATTAAGCTGCTTAATGCACAATTTAAAACTGCAAACTAAACATGTGGGAATGTCTCAAAAAAAAAAAAAAAGCACTCGTGTGTCACAAAAAGGGTTGAAACAGTGACACAAGGTGGTTTTATAAAGCAATTTGATAAAGATATTTGCTAAAAATGAGTTAAAACAGGTTTTCAGAGACAGAGATCGCATGGCAAACCCCTACTAAACTTAATGTACGAACCCAATTCATGTCTATTATCCTTCGTTAACCAAATTTCCCTCAATATGAATAATTTTTTCTTGTCTGAAAACACCCTTCATGACACTCACCCTTTAAGTCACATGTCATGAAGCCTCATTTGAAAACATGGCGTGTTCCATGTTTTCCGTCACAATGTCGAGCTAGAACGACAATCTCAAGAGGAGGGAAGACAACTTTAATCACACAACATCACACAATAGAAACACAGACTATTGCAATCGCTTCTATTCTGAGCGAAGCTGCAGTGGAGCCCCGCCTCCTAACTCCCACCAGGCAGCGTTACACTCGGATTGCACTGTTTATTCCTGTTTAAGTTAGTCTTTATTTTAAAAGAAGGAGTACATGAAAAAGAAGGAGAGTACATTAGTTAACCACGGCACTCATCTCGGCTGGGAGAAAAGCAACGCCGAACAAGTGTGGAAGTATGAGAAGTCCATCTAAGCCAAGATCAATTAGGACCAATTCCAAAGTAATTAAAATGTCTGACTAAAGGTCTTTGAACTCGAGATACAGCGTTGCGGAGTGAAATTAAACCGCACCACTATCTACGCTCCCACCTGCAAGCACTGATTCAAGGGCTTTTTCATGCTTACTAATGCAAAGCAATGACATTTTTATGTGCTTGGCAATTATCTTCCATGCTGCTCTTTACCAACACACACCACTGACTGTGGGCTGGGACACTCGACAAATATTTAACAATAAATCCCTCGGTAAACTCTAGAATGGCAATTCCCTTGTGTGGAGAGTAACATGAGCGCCAGGGGTGCAGCGGTAAAGGTGCCACACTGAAGGGATGTTGGCGAAAATCACACTTGTGCACCAGAGAATACCGAATACATCCCATCTCATTGTGGATTTCTCTGAAAATAAAGCAGGAATTTTAGTCTAGAGCTGGAGTAATAGGTGGATTGATACAGCGGGTTATTTGGAAAAGCATGCTAGCTGTCGAATTTTTGTGGGGGGTAAAAAATAGATAAATACATTTCATATCACTGCAGACTCTTAACATAGCTCTTCTAGTTGTCTGTTGCCTATTTTGGCGACGCTCCCAGGCACTTATTCTCACACCACCAAGGCATCCTCATATGTGCATGAATACGGAGCGACCACAAACGATCAGCGAGAGGACCTTTCGAACACTGATTTAAAAAAAAAAAAGTGTTTTCTTGAAACATCATGTTTGTGGCTGCTTTGCTTTCCACGATATATCTAATATATCTAATATCTATACCTAACGTAGACATGAATCTGTGTATACAGTATTGTAAGAATACCTACAAATTTTCCAGACGTAAAGGGAACATCTTCACAAACAGGTAAGAATGAGACTTATGTAACACATGCTGTGCGTTACGCACTGCCTCACTTCCTATATATATTCCACGCAGGGTTCTGTCTCTATTCAAACTGTCTCTGCTTTTATAGTTGCACTCACTAATTATACACTTTATTTTAACACTTTCAGCGAATATCTCCACACAGTCCACTAGTAATACTGCCTGTTCCTGGATGTGCACTGAAAAAAAAAATCTCTGGTTCTGTAGATGGAAAATAAACAAAGTGGCTCTAAGCGAGCTACATAACACTATTCCAGCCAATCAGCAACAGACAGGATTTATGGTCATGCACAGCAAAAATGCACACATTTGCTGGACGGGGAATTAAGTTGTTGGTGTGGTTAGAGTCACTGCCTTGGCAATGCACATCCATTAATGTTGGGGGTGGGGAGGGGTGGGGAGGGGTGGGGCTTCTGAATGAGCACCGAAGTGAGGTGTATGTTTATTTGGCTGTTATGTTCGAATTCCAACACTCTTTCTCCAGAATCAACGACTGCACCTTGAATCCAAAAATATCATTTAAGTGTTATAATGATCAGTCAATGATCAGTCTGGCAATAATACATGCACCCCATCGCCAGTTCTTCACTATGTACATGATGTTACTTGATGTTAGGGTACTATGTTGTAAGCATATATAAGGCACAGGATTTGGCATAAGATTTTCATTCATTCGTTTAATCCTAATTAGGGTCACAGGGGGGCTGGAACCCATCTCAGCTGACTCTGGGCAAGGGGTACATCCTGGGTACATCCTGGACAGCTTGCCAGGCCATCGCAGGGCGCATAAGAGTTTGTCAGGTGAAAAAAACGTGTGTAAAATGGATTTTTTTTTTTAAATGTCTAATAACATTTCTGTAATTTATCTCCGTGTCATTTTTATTCTCTTTAGATATTCAAATGCATTTGAATAATAATAATAATAATAATAATAATAATAATAATAATAATAATAATAAAAAATCTATTCAAAATCTGCATAAGGGATTCTAGGCTCAGTTTTCTGTCATCAGTTTTAGAAAAGCAGACACAAAATGCATAAACAATCTGTCCCTTGTAATATATCTTTCCTCTTTAATGGCATTACAGATTCCAAATAATATCGCAGCTCAATCATCCCTTTGCACTTCAAAGTTGCAATTTCAGCTCCAGAGCATCGCGCAGCTCCGCAAACGCTCCATAATAAGGCCATAGAGCAGTGTGTTGACTCAGGACCAATCCTGGATAAATGAAGTGCCAGAACGGTCTGACCTTGATTTACTCCTATAGCTTCTCCTGTCTCTTCCCTTCCCTTCATCTACGGCTGCTGTGGCCCTGAACAAAAATTCTTAACCCCACACCGCACCATCATGGCACCTCATCATAACGTTTTCCCCCGGTCACCTCTACCATGTTCGGCTAGGAGACGATGTCGGTCTTTCTGCTCCGCGGTTTAATACAAGCAATAGAAAATGCATATACAATAAAGAGATTGGGGTGTTGCTTGGTCTGGCTTGGAGCTGATAAAGGAGTGGGAATTAAGTGTCGCCGTCGTGTAAACATCCAGCAGTAGCCACTGCTTTAACACACATTAATAACATTCCAAGCAGAAGCCATGTCGCTGTTTACCTTCCCGACTGAGCAGAATGTACTTCATCCAATTGGAGTGCATTATTTAAAGGGGAAAAAAAATACAACTCTCCTCGTTTTTTATGACTTCGGCTACTAGTGAAGTAATGGCCCAGTCCCTTGAGAATGTTTAAGACTTAGCCATGTGGAGATGCAAAGAGCATCTTGCAATTTCCATAATTAAAACCCACAGCAATCAGCAATCATAATCCCTCTTGCCAAACATCATTCAGGATACAATTTTGCCCGGGCGATCAGCAGCAGGCTCTCTGGCACTGCCATTGTGCTCAGACAACCACGTCTTCCCCTCCACCCCGTCACGGACCTTTTAGAAACTGAGCCAATCAGCGCCAATCAAGAGGAGAAAACGGGTGAATTAGCAAGCCTTGTTGAGGCATGGCACTTTCCTGCAACATGATATTTCAGCATGGGCTTCCGTTATTATCGGGCAAACCCTCCGAGGCAGAAGCATGAAACGCAGCCCTACATTTATTACCAGAACATATCAAAACACACAAATGGGAGTGTCAACGAGGGCATGCTGGGATAGAAATATTTTCTTCGAATGGGATGCATTAAGAAGAAAAAAAAAAAAAGAGCACTAATCATCCAAATCAAAATTCGCCCTGACCTGACATTACAGTGGAAACTAATAAACGGAATTAAGATGATTGGCTTTGTGAAATTAGCACTTGATATTATTCCATGTAGCGTCTCCTTTTAAATAAATACGCAGCATTTGGAAAGGATCCTAAAGGTGAGTCAGTTGGTATTTGTCCCTGGGCATTTAGCATCTAATGCCTACCTTTAGACACTGCCTGGGAAAATCCGACACCACACACACACACACACACACACACACACACACACACACACTCACACACAAAGCCACAATTGCTCTGGCGGTTAAAGCAGGCTTACTAAACATCCATATTCGACAATCATTTCTACACAATTCAACAAGAGATAAAAAAACAAAACAAAAAAAAAACCTTAGCAGCTGCTGTGGTTTAAATCACAAGCACCCCGATGGATGTGGGCGTTCTCACCAGGAAGTGAGCGTATCAGTGTTCTCACTGCATTACTGCCACAATAAAAGAGGGCTTACAGCTCGAGCCTTGCCTCTCAGGATGCTGTTCGCAGCTCGAGTTTTACAGCACTATATAGAAGTGAGCGCAGGGGCTGTGACACCTGAATACAGCCCCACTGGTGCTTTCCATGAAAGCAGACTTTATGACTGACCTGCAATATACAAATCATATGAATAAAGCTCTTTTCCGAGGAAGCGCGAGGCCCGAGGACCATTCAAGGGCCTGCCACGGCCCTCGCCCGGCGCTGAACACACACTGAAGTGCATACATCATGGTGAGCGTGAGTTATAGAGGCGATCAATGCTCCTCCGGGACTCGGCGAGCGTCCCTTAACCACCCGATATCTATCACCACTCCATCCCGACTGACACATTATCCACAGAGCTCGGAGCGAGCCTCCTCTAAAAAACAGCTGGCCAGCGAACAACAGGCCTGATGTTATCTAGTTCGTTAAAATGGCAAGCTTTTTTCGCCGCTAATGGCTCCCCTGCTCAAGAGCGAAGCACCATACACTCAATACTTGCATGTACCGAACCAATCAACCACAAGAGGACGTGAGCTCAGCCTGCTGAGATAGTCAGATAAAGAGTGTGATGATTCTTAGCCTCCCTGCAGTTCCGGATTAAGGATTACTATCGCAGGGCACGCCGCCTCTTCCATTATACTATTTGTTCTTGGATGTACACTAGGATATCTGGGGTGGACACCCAGGACAAGCAGATTTCGTGCGTCTATTATGTTTTTAGTCAATTAGGGTTCTGGGCAAACAGGAAGCACACACTACATGTTTGAATAAATGACAGTGATTAAGTTGCATAAAGGTGTAATATTGTGGGCCCTAATTCTAAATTCTAAATGTTCTTTTCTCAAATGGTGTGAATGAGTTCGACACTATTAAGCATCGGACCATCCGACATTACTAAAGGTGCGATCATCAATTCTACACTTGAAATACACGCTGTGTTACATTCAGCAAATATGTGACCCAACACAGCAAGTTGAAAATTATTCATTCTTAATATTCTTATTAATTATTAATTATTAGTTATTGGTACCATTTTGTAGCTGATATCTTAAGCTTTAAAATGATACCAAATTTTAGTGACTAACCAAAACCTTCCAGGAATTTTCAGCCTTTTAATCAACTTTGGAGAAAATCGTGTTTAAAGTTCAACAAAGTATTTGATCATTTCTGACTTAATACCCACTTTGCTGTGATGGGTTACAAAAATCCTCACAGTCCGCTAGATATCTGGTGTGCGTGTGCGTGTGTGTATTAAAAAATCATATTGTCACAATGTACACAGCCCAGTTTCTATAGGAAAACAAAGAAAGTGGCTTGATCTGAGCCACACAACACCATTCCAGCCAATCAGCAACATTCATAAGCAGAAAATTAACACTGAAAGAAGAAAAACAAGTCCCACACAGCTTTAACGTCAACACAGTGTTTTAGTTTGTCACTTTTAAACAGCCATATCCTAAAGGTTAGAGAAGCGGCTTTGGGACTTAAAGGTTGCTGGTTCGATTCCCGAACCAGCAGAAAAAATGCGTTGTGGTGGGGGAGTGAGCTGCACCTTCCCTTCCTCTACATTCATGGCTAAAGTGCCCTTCAGCAAGGCGCCGAACCCCCAACTGCTCTCCGGGTGCCACAATGTGTGGCCAACAAAGCTAGATGATAAATAAAATTTAAAAAAGGTTCACAGATTTCCAGACAATTGTATCATGGTATATAAAGTGCGCAGGATCTTAGTTCTACTCTGATACAAGCTCTTATTTAAAATGATGATTGGCGAGGATGTGGTGGGACGTCAGGATCATGGAGACGAGCAGCGCTTGCCTGTGAGGGATTAGCCTCTCAGCCTGCTACACAGGAGCGTAATCACACCCTAATGCTCACCAGCCGGCCTTTAATTCTGTTCCGCGGGCATCTTTACAGACAATGATCTACCTATAAAAAAATCATCTAATTAGCGCTTTAATTATTATCCTGGGCGGCGTCTTTATAATATAAGGGAATGCAAACACATGTTTCCATACAGTCAGCAAAGTAGAAGAACGACGGGCGTAATTATTTCCTTAATCCTTGTTATCTGCTCACTGCTTTACAAGGCAAGACAGATTAAAGAAATACAATAGGAAGCCGTATTTAAAAAGAGCTGATATGTTTAATCTTCTTTGGAATCAGATGTAAGATAAATAGCATTAATGGAAACGGACACCTCGAAGCCGTTGCTGTGTTTGGGGGATCGTCTCGAGGCAGGTGTGTGTACACAAGGTGGGAGTGAAGATGAATGAGATGAATGAACAGTGACAGCTTCTGAAATCACCCTCGTTTTTTTGTTTTGGGTTTTTTTTTCCAGGTTTATAAAGACCTCCCGTTCATTTCTTTCACACCTGCAAATCAGGAAGCGTTTACACCACCCAGTTCATCACTGTTGCTGTTTATTTATTATAGGAATTAAGTGAAATCCTTTTTTTTCTTGTTCAGATTAACTCAGATGTCGCAGTATTGCTGTATTCTGGTATTTCATGTAAGTACGTGCATTAAAGCCCCGATTTCATTTGAACGACAGATAATGGCCACGATTCGATCAATTTTTTAATTTTAGGGAGCGAGCAAGAGGGGTCTGCGGCCGATATCGTCGGCCATATCGCTGACTGTCAGTGAGGAATCCACCCGTTGTGGACAATCGTCCCGGTTTTTTTTTTAACCTGTTTCCAAATGTTGGACGATTGCACACGATAATCTAATAATCGGTGAGTGTCACTATCCCCATTGTAGTCAATCACACATAGTTGGGGACACAGTTGAAGACGGTCTCAGACCTAGTTGCCGACCATCAGAGATTTTCATCTGAGCATTATTTTATTTGAGTCATTTAGGACACCACATACACAGTTGTGGCTGGTCTGGAAAATCACGGGCAGTAGCCAAAGAATCGCTCAAATGAGCCTATGAACTGAATTGATTCATGAGTCAAATTCAAATGCACATTTTGCATACCATCTCTTTCTTTCTTTCTTTTTTTTTCTTTTTTGCAAAATAACCAAATCCCAAACGTCCTCTGTACAACATGAAAATGGTTTCTGAATAATCTTTAAAAAACTAAGAGCAATATTTTATATTACAACATAAATAATAGGTGTAAGCATCAATTCATCATGTTCCCATTAACCTGCTAAATGAGCAATTTCGGAACTAGCAAAAACAAATGGTAGAGCCGTGAACCAGGGCAGTGGTGGCTCAGTGGTTAAGGCTCTGTGTTACTACACATCAGCGGGTTGGTGGTTCAAGCCCCGGTACCAAGTTGCCACTGTTAGGCCATCGAGCAAGACCCTTAATCCTCAACTGCTCAGTTTTATCAATGAGATAAAAATTTAAGTCGCTCTGGATAAGAGCGTCTGGCAAATATCATAAATGTGACACGATGTAATGAATGAAAAACAACGCACAGATATCACAAAGAAAATTCCGTGGCCCCGTGCATGAACCTGATAACCCACCGATTCATAAAAAACGAGAAAATTGAATCTGAATACAATAATCTGGACATGGATTTGGAATTATGATGGCTTTATACATATGCCTCCTATTAATCAGATACATTACACTGAGACAAGTTTCAACAGCTTTGTCAGACGTGTCAAACTAAAATTCTGGGAGCATGTGGGTTATCGGGTTCATGCACGGGGGCCATAGAATTCACCCTCACATGAGGTGCGTTTTCAGATTATTTAATAACACACTACATTTCAACAACTCTGGACACATCTACTGTGAGTGTTCGTTTTCAGTAACAAGGTACGTCCAAACTTGTGATTAGTATTGTACTTCGCAAAAAAAATAAAATAAAATAAATAAAGGCTTTTAAGTCACATGACAAAAGAGCAAATGGAAAAGACGGAAAATTGAGTGCGCTGTAAGAGAACAAATCATAGCATAGAGAGGAAAACCTCATCGCATAACAATGCCAGAGAACTCACATTTGTGTATTGTCAATTTTTTTTTTTTTATTTCATTTAATCCATATTTTATTCCGTCTACTTTATCTTCAGGAATTCTTTGCATGTACAGCATATTCATTTTAGCAAGATGGTCGATGTCTTTCTCTTGCCAGCGTACCAGGATGAAGCGTACACACTGCCTCGTCGGAACCAGTCGAAACTCCAAACCACGGATATGATCTCAAAATATTGATGAACTCATGTAGTGACATATCAATTACATGTAATATCATCCTATATGTGCCTTAATGGTATTTCTGACAGTTTGCTGACATGGCTTACCATTCTCTGAGTGTGTGTGTGTGTGTGTGTGTGTGTGTGTGTGTGTGTGTGTGTGTGTGTGTGTGTGTGTGTGTGTGAGCGCTCGCTTGCTCGAATGCACGCACCGCTGGTTGAAAAGTGGTGCGAAAACAAAAACCCTCCGCAGAGGCCTGGAGTATATTATCACCCGGGCCTCTGAAGATCCCACAGTCTCTCTCTCTCTCTCTCTCCCTCTCTCTCCCTCTCTCTATGCTAATCGTAGCCATTTGTCGTGCTGAAGGAGCCCAGGGGCCAGCGGAGACGCCTCACGCTAATCCCCTTATTTATGGAGCAGTAAGACCTCTGGCCATCCATCAAGGCCTGATTCAGGCTCCAGCCGAGAGTGCCGCGTGGACACGCACGGGTTAATGAGGAAGTAAAAAGACGTCCAGCTATCCATCACTCAAAACTGACAGCTCCAGCAGAGTGTCTCAGTCCTTTCTCTTCTCTCCAAAAAATAAAAAATAAAAAGACCAACAGGGGATTGATCATGCGACCGAACCTTGTTCAGTGACAGCCGTCAAGACTTTCATTGTGTCTACACACACACACACACACACACACACACACACACACACACACACACACACACAAACCGCTTTTAAAAATGGAGTTTAATTCGTTTTTAAAGATACTTTTTGTACAACTGACATTTAATATAATGTTTATATTATTCACAGAACATGTAAACACTGAGTTTTACTTTATATTCATTAACACTGAGGATTTTATCTGCACCTTTTTTTTTATTTTTATAAAAGTGTGTTTTATTATTTGTATTGCAGCATTATATTCTACTGTTATACATCCCACAGTTTGAAGTTCTGTGTATCAAAAAATCTGAAGTACATCTGAAGTATCTAGCTTTATAAGTTTTTAATTAAATATTACTCATTTGATTTAATATTATCTTTTTTTTGTTGATTTTTTTTTTCTTGTTATTTCCTTATAATTTAAATATTTATTGTCATTTATCATTTCTCTTTGCCTTTCCTTTTGGAAAATTGTTAATCAGAACCTAAATAAAATTACATCTATAACTACTACTTAAATATGCGTCTTATTTTACATCTGGATAGATAGATAGATAGATAGATAGATAGATAGATAGATAGATAGATAGATAGATAGATAGATAGATAGATAGA
>JBCNYH010000010.1:19934792-19945929 GCA_039654325.1 Tandanus tandanus
CACAGATAGAGAGAGAGAGAGAGAGAGAGAGAGAGAGAGAGAGAGAGAGAGAGAGAGAGAGAGAGGAAGCGTAAGAGAAGTGCACACTGTGCATCTGTGTGTGTGTGTGTGTGTGCGTGTGTGTGTGTGTGTGTGTGTGTGTGTGTGTACAAGGCTGGTTTTAGCCCATAGGTGAATTATGCATGTGTAGTAAAAAGATCTCATTTGTGCCGCAGTGTGTTGTAAACAAATCCTCTACAATATGCATTTCACCCAGACACAATGTTTATTATTATTATTATTATTATTATAACGCACCCATAAATACACAACGTCACAGTGGAATCTAAAAGGAATAAAAGTGCATTTGCAGGCGTTCTGAGAGGTGTTCTGGTCTTTTTGGGGGGGGGGGGCTGGGGTTGGTGTCCTCTTAAGTACAGGATCCTTCCAAAATTTGAGGACTTGGTTTCATGCTTTGGAGTCCACGATTTCAAATCCCATCGCCCTTAATCCGACCGAGATTAGGCTTTAACCGGGAGGGGGTTTAACGGGTAACGGCCAGGGCGACACAACATCTGGCAGTGTGCTCACTTTCAGAATAAAAAGAACAGCCAGAGAGAGAAGAGAGAAGAGGGAGAGAGAGAGAGAGAGGAGAGAACGGCTGTAGTGTTCGAATACAGACGCGTCTCTGACGGGAATAAGAATGATAGACACGGAGCTCCAGGGATGTCGGGATTAAAGCGCAGCCACCAGCCGGTGTAGTGTAGCCTCCGGCTTTTCACAATGGGACAAAATACCTTCACACACACACACACACACACACACACCAAACAAATATCCTAAACCTGAAGTTGACTCAGATCACCGGACTTTAGATGGATATCTTTGCGCGCCCTGTTGCGCACGAATAAAACACCACATCCAGGGTTGCAGAAGCAGAATGCGCGCTCGCTTTCCCATGCACAGTGTGTGTGTGTGTGTGTGTGTGTGTGTGTGAGAGAGAGACAGAGTGTGTGTGCGTGGGGAGAAATAAAAGCGTACAGCAGGTTTACTTACCCGCTGAACTGCGCTCCGCTTTGGTGCAGCACCACAAAAAAAAGCCTTGGTTCCCACGTCTCACGTAGCGGCTCCCTTCCACCGGCTAAACTCCATCACCAAAAAGCGCACGGCTGGTGGGGACGGACCAGACCGGTGCGCTCGCTTTTGCGCCGAGCGGAGAAAAAGTCCAGACCCCGTGTATGAATGAGACACACAGAGACGGGGAGAGAAGGGAAGGAAACCCGCTGGCGCTCAGACGCGAGTCAAAATCGACGCGAAAGCCCGTCTCGGCATGGTTCAAGCAAGGGAAAAAAAGGAGGAGAGGAGAGGAGAGAGCGCACAGACTCAGCGCAGAGTCGTCTGGAAGTGAACTTGCGGCTCCACCGCGCTCCCAGGACCGAGCAGCTCCGAGATCCGACAGCAGGATGTCAGAAATGCACAGCACAGGGGCCGCTGGAGTGTCTCTCTGCAGCAGCTGCGTTTGAAACCAGGACGCACACAAAACCCGGACAGGATCCACCAGTGGCTGGATGGGACTGGAACTGGAACAATGAGGGTTGGTCACGTCCCAACCCCTAGCCTAGCTGGTGGTTAGGAGGAACATTAAAGGGGCAATCAGCATTTTTTTTTTTCTTTGAAAGGAACTGTTTTTGGAATACTTGGTGACGTTGTGATACCTCACATTCCAGGTCATATATTATCCAGCCAAACACACATGGACTGCATGAAATATTCTAACGTTAAGCTTTGGGAATTTTCTTCCCAAGAGCCAAGGGGGGAGAAAAAAATCAAACTGAACTCTTTCAATGAATTGATCAAATATGCAACCAGAATTCTTCCAGAAGGTTGTTAATGTCTTTCAAAAGCGCTTGGTCAAGGTGAAGCTTGCTGAGGGACATTTAAGCAAATAATCCAGATTTATGCGCTGCCTAAATGCAAAGTTCCCTATAGATGTCTCTACAGATAGGTGAGCGTGGGTTTGCTTTTCAGTGCCTTTTCTTTCACTTCCTGATTCCAGCTTTCATTTCTATCGCCTGTCTTGTTAGTTTAAGTGGCCGTTTAACAATTTTATGATTTCGGCGTTTGCTCCATGAACATTTATTTACCAGCAAGTCTGTGTGCATTTCGAAGTTGGACTGCGTGTTTTTTATTCTGTGCGAGTCTGAGCGGTGATGTATGAGCTTTTTTTTTTTTTCAGTTTTTTAAATTTTAAGTCTGTTTTTTTATTATTTGCATTCATTCAATCAATCATTTTCTGAACCGCTTAATCCTAATTAGGGTCGAGGGGAGGCTGGTGCCCATCTCAGCCGACTCTGGGCGAGGGCAGAGTACACCCTGGACAGCTCGCCAGGCCATCGCAGTAAGTCATATTCCAGCCAGTATAAAATATCTGCACAGTGGAATGGAAGTTAATTTCTTTTTCCCGGATTTTATTCATGGCCAGAGAAGCATCCTACCAAAAAGCAGCTCTATGGACAACTCCCAGCCATTTCAGACATCTTACTTGAATGCCGTATGTGATTTGCTAGACATTGTTGGTGAGCTAAACAAGATCTGCCAAGTGATTTACTGGTCTGGACTCCTCGTCATGGCCACACTCGAGTAGGTCACCCAGCAACCACCTACACTGACTAACTTTGTTTGGAGACTGGATGTCTTCCAAATGCCCTCCTGATTTTTATGTAAGATTGTGATGGTTGGAGCCAGCTTGACCAGATGAATCATGGCTAGTTTCAACCCACTAGGCAGCTGTCACCTATCACATGACCTCTACCAATGCAACATCAGCTGCGGTATCACAGACACAGAGGAAAGTGCTATCCGCCCACTTCTGTATACTTGAGCTCACAGATGCCCAGGATTGGCTAGAAATGGACCAGGAAAAGATATTACAGCACCCATTCCTCCAAGGAAGCACAGGCCAGACACAGACCTCAGTGTCATCATCAGGATTTAAACTAGCAACCCCAGAAGTTTGTTTATGTCACAAAATTATTATGCAGTTGAGAAATTTTATCATGGAATTCAAATACTATAATTCCAGGTTCTTTTTATCTTGTAACAGCTGGTTAATATCACATGATCCCCACTTAGTGTTTAGTACACCTTTAGGAACCGCTTCATCCTTATCAGGGTCATGGTGGATGTGAGGATCACTGGACATGAGGTGGGACTTCATGACAGGTGCGAATCCAGTCCATCCCAAAATACCATCCATGACCTCATTCACACTCATTCAAATACAGAGGCAGTTCAAAGCTGGTAATCCGCCTCCATGTTTTTAGGAAGGGTAGGAGGAAACTGGAGATTCCAGAAGAAGCGGAAACCCACAGATACAGGGAGAGGATGTGAAGCTCCACACTCCTCACTCAGTAACTTGAGCTCGGCATCAAACCACTGCTTTTTAAATTATTTTTAGTTTTATTTGTGTAACTCGTTTAATAGTAGACACTGTCACAACGCAGCTTTACAGGATTCCAGATGTGGATTTAGATCAAGCTAGAGAGCACAGTGGAAAGGACAACAGGAATCTTATGGGGACTCATCCTTTTCTGCATGATCAAAGCCATACTAAATTTTACTGAGTCAACAAACCACAATAAAAAAGAAAAAACATCTGCATCCTGTGGTCTTTCCCATCATTTTTGAGAGAGTAGGTACGTTCCCTGGGTGTGAGTGCATGGAATATAATGGGTTAAAATTATACTATATTACAGGACACAGCACATCCACCTCACAGCAAGAAGGCTCGGGTTCGAGTCCCAAGCTCAGGCATTTCTGTGTGGAGTTTGCATTTTCTCTTTTTATTGCTTGCATTTGTTTCCTCCAGGTAGTCTGGTTTCCTCCTACAGTCCAAAAACATGCACATCAGGCTAACTGGCTGTTCCAAATTGCCCCAGGTGTGTGTTATTGTGAGTGGCTGTTGTCTTTGTTGGCCCAGTGATGGTCTGGTGAGCTGTACAGGGTGTACATAACCTTCGCTCAAAGTTGGCAGGGATGGGCTCCAGCCTTCCCGCAACCCTAATAAGGGATCACGCAGTTCAGAAAATAAAATGAACCACATGGCAAAGGGATAATGTGTCATGCGATGCATTCAATCAAACCATAAAAATCGCATGTTATCTGGCAAACCCATTCTCCTGTTACTGTCCAGCCGTTTCTTCAGAGATCTTTTCAAACCCAGACTGAGTGAAATATACAGTATGCCTTCTAAATGTTCTTGCATGCCAACATGTCTATATATTTGCAGCAAATATTCATGAGATTCTTTACCCCACTATCCCGCCAGTGAAATCCTCCATCACTGTTATCCCCCATCTCTCCTTCTGAGTAGCTGGAAATGATGACGACTGTCGGTTTGGATTGACGGCTTGGTAAAACTCGCACACATTCCGAGCTGCCTCTTCAGACACACATTGCCAGAGGTCACATTGCCAAGTTTTAGACATGTATTAGATTTCAGTACTTTCCAAATGTCAGATTCAATGTGATTTTCTTTGTGGATATGGAGCACTTTTGCTTGTTGTGTGAGTGTAGCCTTAGTTACAGCTCTAACAACTCGAAGCAAAATGTTGTACTGAACAATTCAGATTACAGAACCTCCAAGAAATGGAGGGAAACAATTACCCTGGGCATTAAAAGATATTACCTCTTTCTCTGTGCAGCAGATTATATCCTACAAGATAATCCTACAAGAGTCCCGGGAAGGCTGGAGCCTATCTCAGCCGACCCTGGTTGAAGGCGAGGTACACCCTGAACAATCCACCAGTCCACTGCAGGGCTAACACACATACAACAATTCGTACTTGCACTGACACCTAGGGGCTATTTGGAATAGCCAGTTTGCCTAACATGCATGTTTTTTTGACGGTGGGAGGAAACCAGAGTACCCGGAGGAAACCGTCCTCGAACCCAGGACCTTCTTGCCGTGAGGCGAATGTGTTACGCCACCGTGCAGCCCCTGTATTAACTACTTTGAGTTATACATGTAAGAAAAGGTCTCAGGTTAAATAAGCCTACAATCTCCGATGTTTTTAGTTTATTTCCAAAAAAAATAAAAAATAAATAAAAAAGGTAGACCTTTTCAAAGGCAGCTCTGGAAAACGTTATATAGGCACACAAGATATATCTCATTTTACAGCCAATACTAAAACGGTCTGATATCAGCTGTAAGGCAACTCTCAGTTTACAGTAACTTACAGTCTTACTAAATTGACTTCAACAACAAATGCACTCAGCTTATTAAATTGCCATAAAAATCCAAAGATTTTATGGAACACTCCTTTAATTCTTTTCCTTATTTCAACGGTTTAATGGGTACACGGTCATAAAATGGTGGGGGGAAAAAAAACAAAACGTTAACTGAAAACTTAATCTGAAAACCTTGTATGTACGCCATCGTTATGGAGCTTAAATAGAATTCCAACAACTACTCATAAAAAAATACCTACAAATACAACCCCGGCAATATATAAACTACCACAAACAGGAAGAGATTAAATAGCCTGGGTTGTTGTGCAACCGATGTTGTTAAAAGTCCTCGCTATGTCAAGCCATTATAGGTTATGCATGCTCACTCATGTCCGTCGACAATGGAGTGGCTGATTGCCTTGTGTCACAGGGTGCCTTCATGTCTGTCTTCCTTCGGTTCTCTCTTTTTACTTATGCTGTCATAAGATGGGTTTCTCCTTTGAGTCTGGCTCCTCTCAGGGCTTCTCCTTCGTGTCGTCTGAGTTTGTTTTTTTCTTGCCATCGTCACCGCAGGCTTCCTCATGTTTATAGAGAAGTGTTTAAAATCATAAGTTTAAATTCTTTACCAAATTTGTTTTACTATGTAAAGCTGCTTTGCGACAACTTCAATTATAACAAGCGCTATACAAATACAACTGAATTGGATTGAACTGAATTAAATAGGTTACCATAGTTACCTGTGGGCACCACGGTGGCGCAGTGGTTAGCACGTCCGCCTCACAGCAAGGAGGCTTGGGTTCGATTCCCGGGTTGTTTCTGTGTGGAGTTTGCATGTTCTCCCCATGCTTGCGTGGGTTTCCTCTGGGTACTCCGGTTTCCTCCCACAATCAAAAAAAATGCACAGCAGGCTAATTGGCTGTTCCAAACCGCCCCTAAATGTGAGAGTGAGTGTAAATGGTTGTGTGTGTGTTAGCCCTGCAATAGCCTGGCAAGCTGTTCAGGGTGTACCCCGCCATTCCCAGAGTCGGCTGAGATGGGCTCCAGCCTCCCCGCGACCCTAATTAAGATGAAGCGGCTTAGAAAATGAACGAATGAATGAATGAATAGTTACTTGTTACCATGGTAAATGCAGTTTTAGAGACTTAGAAGTTAAGTGCTCTAACTAGCATTTGCACATTCTAATAAAAACATTCATTCATTCATTCATTCATTCGCCAAACCGCTTGATCCTACTAGTGGTGGATGGAGCCTCTTTCAGCCGACTCTGGGCGAGGGCAGGGTGAACCCTGAACAGCTCGCCAGTTCATCACAGGGCAATTTGGAACAGCTTATTAGCCTCATGTGCATGTATTTGGACTGTGGGAGGAAACTGGTGTACCCAGAGGAAACCCATGCAAGCAGGGAGAACATGCAAACTCCACACAGAAACGCCCTCACCGAGTCCGGGACTGGAACCCAGAACTTTCTTACTGTGAGGCACCATACCAACCCACATTCAAAAAAAAAAAAAAAAACAAGTAAAAACTGATGTATCAAAGCTAATGTGTTTATATAACGGAGAACAAGATGAAACGGAAATGCCGGAATGCCGTTTTGTCTCACCTTCAATGCTAGGCACAATAGGTATTTGTTTGTTTTTAGGTGTGCGCCCCAGCTCCAAGTGTCAACGTCTACAATAACCTTAAACTCTTTTTTCTTTTTTCTCTACACAAATATATTTACATTACAAATCTTTCGGTCTTTAATGTTAACGATGCCATTGTTTTCTTCTGATGTATTGAGCTATGTGCAACAGATACAGCTAGCAAGTTGATCAGCTTGTTAGACATCTCGGCATCTCGAGATGTAAAGCAAACAAAGGTGAAGGAGATTAGTGTAAACAGTAAACAGGGCAGTAGTTTCCTCTGTTAATGGGAACAACAAAAAAAAAACATCTGTACTTGTTTTGCACTCTGGAATATCACTGGTGCTTGTAATTACACCAAAATAACTGTGGTTTATTTGATGTTTTTATACTCTCTGGTTTCAGTAGCGAATGTATTTTCGTTTCGAAGACAAGTATGCAGATTGGTACACAGAACAATCTCACTACACCATGTCTCGAAGGAAAATCCTCATCGTACGTAAAGTCATTTCTGTAGACGCAACACCAAACTCTCCGTAATTGAGATTTTCATTAAAAAATTAAAATTATACCCTCTCTTATCTACCCTCCATCCCATTTCAATGACTTCTCACACTTTGTTGAACATTTTGATGGTTCGGCGAGGACGTGGAGCTGATAAAACCCAGGATGCATTTGATGAAATGGATTTAATTTCAAACCGAAGTGGTTTTTATGAGGGAATGTGTGAAGAATTTATGAATCGGGCCTCGGAGTGGAGCTGCAAATCACTAGGGATAAAGCGCAGAGCCAAAAAAGCCAACGGTAGGAGGGCTGGAAAAAGGAAAGACACGTACAGGGGAGTTAAGCCACGGGGTCTCCTGCAACCCGAAGCCTGGGCCGTCATTTCAACACTTCAACCCACCGAAAAAATGTTTATCCAGGCACTCAGAAACTGCTCCTCGATGCAAGCCTACTGATAATTCCAGGAAGGACCAGGCTTAAGCTGGGTGAGGTGGAAACATCAAATACACTGGAAAAACCATTCAACACCCTTAAATACAACAGGAAACAACCCGAGAAAGGCCTGTTTGGCGAGTGCTTTGTAAGTCTCGTAAGAAAGTTCATGAATAAAAATAATGAAATGGGTAAAAGCATTTAAATCAGTTAATTTAATTTGTTTATTTAATTGTTTAATTTCAATTTAATGTCATAATTAAAGATTATTCGCCGGAGACTCAGAGGATTTCACTGAATGGTCCCCGCGATCCACGTCGAGGGGACTGTTCATTTCAGCGACATCCACTGAGCCTGAGGCGAATCATTCTTTTAGTACAGGCTACATGGGAACAAAAAAAACAAAAAAACACACTAAAATTAAATCTTTACAGTTTCGTTTGTTTGTTTGCATATTTTAACCATTTCAGAGGCAGGTCCGATGAGCAGCGCTAAGTGCTGTGGAGCTAACGGTGTCTGTTTACAGCCTATTGATTCAGAGTTTATTATATACGACATGGAAACACAAGAAAAACAAACTAAAATAAGATTATTTATAATGATTATTATAATTATTTTTGCAATTCATTTGTATGATTTATATTTTTAAAGATGGATAATGATGACGGCGCTTGATTTAAGTGTTTGACTTTTTGATTCAAGAATTATCCACTCTTTAATCCCCTGATAGCGGACCAACCAGATCACACCATTCCTGTGTAGAATATTCTAGTAAGAATGTATTAAAGAAATTTGTCCATACTCAAGATAAGTCCAGCTGTAATTCAAATGATGCACTCGTTGCTATAGTAACAACTCATTATAAAGAAATTGTATACTGGATACTCGCTGTAATATTTCGTTGAATAATTAAAACATTAACAACAACAACAACAACAACAACAACAAAAGTTCTTTGTGGACGTTCTTTAACATTAAAAGCATCTATAAAGATTTAAAACAGTAACGACTGGCAGAATGTTGTGCTGAACTTCTGGGTGGTAAAAAAAAAAAAAAAAAACTCTGCTTTGCTTCACATTCCCCTCCATCAGTGATTATTTCCCCATAACATCACGGCCTGAAGTGTTTTATTTCTTAGAGTTCTTCAGAATGTTCCTCTTGAGAAACCATTAAACCCCCCTAAAACAGTGGCTTTTCATTCAGAATCGATTCCAACGAGAACTTATTTGAAAGTCTGGAGCCTCGAACTTGCTTAAGAACCCTTGAGGAGCAATTTTTTTTAAAGCTTGTAGAGAATAATTTCCAGGCTTGTCAGGATGAAGTACTCGCCAGATGCACCAATCAACTGATAAACTTGACATTTGAAAATTTTACCCTTTTCCTTGCGAAGCTTGTTGATGCACACCTGATTGGAACGTGCACGCTTTACTTTAATTTCCAGCTGGGGACGTGAAGAATTTAGAATCAGGCCGGAATCGGGCCCAAGGAGCACGGCAACAAGCGCAATAATAAGACAAATGAACAATAATACTAATAAAAAAGCAAACTCTTTGGCTGGTGTGTTGACTGAGATCCTAGCTTGAACATAAAGCTCTTGAGGTTCAGCTGTCATGAGTGCAAGTTCTCCTTTGAGCAGATATGAAAGAGAAACGTATCTGCTCAGGAAATGCTGGAGGTGAAAAGGGTGTAGTAGTCGACTCCTTCTTTGTTTCTGGCGGCTTCAAAGACATGGTCTTGATTGCCTCACCCGGTTAAGTACATACGGTGCAGACATGCCATATTTCTCCGTCCGAGGCGCGTTCACTGCACTACTGCGCTTACACAAATATAAAAACAAGCACACTTCAAAATTGTTATTGTCGCAAGATTGATTTCCACCCATTCTTTCTTTTCCTCACTAGTTCAAATTCTTTGCCAGGTTCAGTGGGCTCCTCCAAACACGTGGCTTCAATAATGAAAAAAAAAAGGGAAAGGAAGGTTAAAAAACCATGGCGTCGTCTCTCTGAGCTGCACAACAGGGAAACATGAATTCGGGTCAGGTGGAAAGAAGAAGGGATTAGAGGAGAGCCCTCATTTATTCTGAGGCATAATTTTACATAATAAAGAATAGCGGAGTAAGAGAAACCAGATGGAACATATGTAATCCACAGGCACTGCCTCATAGTCTCAGATTTGGAAGGGAAAAAACCTGTTAGTGTACCAGGCAGAGATGAGACAGAGGTGTGAAGGCTTTATTCAGGCTGAACGGTGAAGGCATGAGATACGCCAGGCTTCGTTTTCATTGGCTCACTCCATATCCACATGCAGTGTCACAACACCAACTCGCCCACTTTTTAACTCGGATTAGAAAAGAGCAACATTTCCTCACAGACTGTCGAGAAGAGAGAGAAAAAAAAATTCAAGTCTAGTTAAACCAGTTCTTACACAATGTGTCATGAAACGCCATCACTGGGGTTTGAGAAGCAAACAAAACATGGCTTATCAGTTCTTTAGAGAATGAATACTCCGAGGGTCAGGCGTGTTGTACTGTGTGACACTGCTGAGGTTTTTATCTAAACTAATATGCTCTGATTTTGGTTAGAGGGTTTTTTCTCTGTACATTTAAAATATATTTCTAGCCATTTATTGTGAAATGTGAGAGTTGTTCTTTTTATTTGTGCACTGATTTATTTCTGTATTTATTCTGAATGTATTTATTTAATTTAACTGTTTACATTTATCAAAAAATAAAAAAATAGACATTTTATATTTCATTTACATCTCAATACTGTACATTTTTAATATTTAATAATTTATTTAAAATAAATCCTTCAAATAGTTATAATTATTGTTATTGATATTTTATTTTATTTTATATATTTTTTTCTTCTTGATATAGATAGTTTTTATTTTTATTCTTCTTCAAATATAGGACAAGCATTTCACTACATTCAGTACTGTGTATGATTTTGTATGTGACAAATAAATTTGAAATTTGAAATATTTTGATCATTAATTTTATGTCATTGCAGTTTTATTTTTTTTAATTTATTTTAAAACCCATTCTTTAAAAAAAGGAACGAATATTCAGTGCAAATCTATAAAAAATATTATAAAATAAATTAAAAAGAATACATTTTCATATCTGAAAGGCAAAAATCATTAAAGATAAAATAAGATTAAGATGAAGAATAAGGGATTTTTTTCCCATGCTGACCTTTCAGTGTAAATAGGAAATGAACAGAAAGTACTTTATATTATATTATTTAAATAATTCAGATTTTATGTATTAATAAATAAATAAATATAATGCATATTCATTCATTCATTCATTCATTTTCTGAACCGCTTATTCCTAATTAGGGTCGCGGGGAGGCTGGCGCCCATCTC
>JBCNYH010000010.1:19974953-19986530 GCA_039654325.1 Tandanus tandanus
ATAAATATATATAGTGGAGGTATTTAGGGGTATCAGAGTAAAGGGGGCTGAATACAAATGCGTGCCACACTTTTCAGATTTCAATTGTAAAAATTTTTGAAAACCATGTATCATTTTCTTTCCACTTCACAACTGAAGTGTTGTAACCAATAGAAAGCTGTTTTTGATAAAAATGATATGAAAGTTGTTGGAGTATAATAAAATCAGGGATAATGCTCACAATATGATTCAAGGTCATAAGGAACGCATAGGCACACATGGATCTTATCCACATCTGTCAAAATATTACCTTATCTCATTTATCTTTTTCTTTTCTTTTTTTTTGGGGGGGTGGGGGGGGTGGGGGGGTTGTAAATGGTGTTAGACCACTGTGGCTCTCGGCCCTTCAGCCCTTCAAAAAAATACATTTACATTTGTGGTTGTTATATGACAAAATATGGAAAAGTGATGGGTATGAAAAGGTTCAACTGGTATGAATACTTTTGGTAGCCACTATATATCCACCTCACATGCATGTTTTCCCCGTATTTGTGTGGGTTTTCTCTGGGTAATTTGGTTTCCTCCTGCAGACCACACACATGTACATTGGCTGTTCCAAATTTCCCCTAGGTGCGAGTGTAAATGGCAGTACTGTATGTGTGTTGCCCTGCAGTGGTCTGGCGAGCTATTCAGGGTGTACCCCGCCTTTGTCCACTATTGGCTGAGATAAGCACCAGTTGTCCACAACCCTAATAGCAGGATAAAGAACTTTGGCAAATAAGTGACAAAGAATATATATATATATATATATATATATAGAGTTGAAGTGCACTTGTGCAAGACACCAACTGCTCTCTGGGCACCCCAATGTGTGTGGCAGTCCACTGCTCCGGGTGTGTGTATGCTCACTGTTTACGTGTGTGTGTGTTCACTTTGGATGGGTTAAATGCAGAGGCAATAATTGCAATGAATGCGTGTATCCCAAAGATGTGAAGTGGTTTTGTTGTTAGAGTACATCATGTTTTTGTTAGATAAGGTCTTAGATGGTTAGATTAGTTTATAAAGTTATACTATAAAGAAATCTTTTGGCAGATGGTTGGTGGATGATTACCCAATGTCTTCCCCAATGTTTATACATACAGTATATCAAGCATAAATGCAGGTAAGAAGGTGTACTTGAGACAACCAGGGCAACCGATAATAATGTAATATGTCCTTATATGTCCGACGAGGTTCCAGGCTGGATCTTATCTGCAATCAGTTCCATTGTCACTCACCTCTCAAGTGTGGACACGGCTGTTTTCAATCTGCATTCGTGATACCCCAGTCCTTGTGTTAACAGATAGGAAACAGACTCGAGTGCCATTCTCCCTCTTTCGCTCTGTCTCTCGCTGTGTCTCTAAACAATGACACGGAGACATTTTCTTCCCGCACACTGTTTTAAAACATCCCTGTTATGAATTATTTTTTCCTGTAACCATGCTTTCCCTTTTGTTTCCCTTTTAGTTTTCCTAAACATCGACAATTTTTTGTTCCAGCCATATGCTAACCGTAAAAAAAACAACAACCATAGACGAGGAGGGCGGAGAGAACAATAGACATGATGCCAAATGAGATTTTTTGACTTGGATGATCATGTGGTCACTGCAGGATTTCTAAGCAACAGGACGTAAGCAGAGTTTGAAGGGTTTGTGAAGATGAGGTTTTCTAATGAGGGACAGACTGCAACATCTCATAAACACGCAAATCACTTTCAGATTGTGTGTACAGTACTAGGGTATAACACAATGCCACCATGTATATGTGTATCTATTTAGTGTTTCACATGGTCGCATATGCATTGAAAACTGAAGTTGGCATGGTTTAATCCGGCTTAAACATGAACCCTACTTCAACTTCATCATGCCAGTTTATCACTAAATCTGTTTTCTCTCTAAAGCTTCTCTGCAACAATGCCAGTTATAATACAGAAATTTAGGCACTGCCTAAAAGCGGAGCTCCCATATGATTTCCCTTACTGGGCAAGTTTTTCACGGGAACTCTCAAACCCCGTACACGTATC
This sequence comes from Tandanus tandanus, assembly GCA_039654325.1. Lineage (NCBI taxonomy): Eukaryota > Metazoa > Chordata > Actinopteri > Siluriformes > Plotosidae > Tandanus > Tandanus tandanus. Next base: position 19,976,995 of record JBCNYH010000010.1, read on the forward strand.
CTATATATTCATTTATCCATTCATTTCCTTAATCCTAATTAGCGTCGCGCCCATCTCAGCCGACTCTAAGCGAAGGCGGGGTACACCCTGAACAGCTTTCAACCATTCACACAACAACACACAACAACACACAACCATTCACACTCACTCTCACACACCTTAGGGCTATTTGTAACAGCCAGTTAGCCTACTGTGCATGCTTTTGGACTGTGAGAGGAAACCGGAGTCCCCGGAGGAAACCCACGCATGCACGTGAAGTACATGCAAGCTCCATACAGAAACGCCAGAGCCCGGGAATCGAACCCAGGACCTTCTTGCTATGAGGCAGATGTGTGTACATAAAGAATATAAAGATGAATTCATTATAACAACTTGTCTGTAGAAGGGAATAAAAATGAGGGAACCAAACACGCAATCTTAGTCTCGTCATGTAAAGTACACCATTCAGAAACCGTAGCTTTAGAGCTTTTCAATAACACGAGAATATCATTAGTTCTTTATTTATTTTGCCTCATCAATGATGACGTCAAATCATGTGACCCGAGTATTATACGCCTCTTGGTCTCTGTATTACTCTCTCCCAGAAACATCGGTATTTGAATTATTTTTAGTATTCACTTGACGTTCCAAAAGCAACCCAGTGGATAGACGATTTTTCCTTATCAAAGCGCCGTGCGGGAGCTTCGCTAAAAAGCGATATACAAATAAAACTCAAGTGAACTGAATATAATTGATTGGTATTGATATTTTTATATATACAAGTATTTGCTTGCCATCTAGATTGTTCCTCCAAATTTCTTAAAAAACTAGTACCCAGCAGCCTTATTCATTTATTCATTCATTCATTTTCTAAGCTGCTTAATCCTAATAAATGTCGCGGGGAGGCTGGCGCCCATGCCCAGGCCTTCTTGCTGTGAGGCAAACGTGCTAACCACTGTGCCACCGTGCCGCCCAGCCTTATTCAAACCACTGCAAATACCTCAACTAGGCATTTACCAAAGACGAATATAAAGTTAAAAATCCTATGTCATACAATGTTAATGAATGCTTTGCTTTCTGCTCACCGTGGCTGTAAAGAGTTCTTGTGTTTATTAATTACCATAGACTTTCATTAATCTTGAGCCTGACTGGCCATTGTACTCTGACCCGACCTCTCTTTTCACCAAGGATTTTTATTTACAACAATAAACTTCGGCTATACAGGGCGACACAGTGGCATAGTGGTTAGCATGTCCACCTCACAGCAAAAAGGTCCTGGGTTCGGGTCCCAGGCTTAGGTGTTATTGTGTGGAGTTTGCATGTTCTCCCCATGCTTGTGTGGGTTTCCTCCGGGTACTCCGGTTTCCTCCCACAGTCCAAAGACATGCACCTTAGGCTAATTGGCTGTTCCAAATTGCCCCTAGGTGTGGATGTGAGTGTGAATGTTTGTGTGTGTGTTGGCCCTGCGATGGTCTGGTGAGCTGTTCAGGGTGTACTCTGCCTCCTCCCTGTGTTGGATGAGAGAGGTTCCAGCCTCCAGGTGAAGCAAATAACACTGATTATCTCGTTACAGTTGCACCTGCCAAAGAGTGGGATGTATTAGGCAGAAAGTGAACAGTCAGCTCTCAAAGTTGATGTGTTGGAAGCAGGAAAAATGAGCAAGAATAAAGATCTGAGTGACAGAGGCCCCATTGTGATGGCTAAACGACTGGGTCTATTCATCTACATAAACAGCAGATATTGCGGGGTGTTCCTGGTATACAGTGGTAAGTACCTACCAAAGGTGATCCAAGGAAGGACAACCAGTGAACTGACCAGAGTGTCATAGGTGCCCAAGGCTCTTTGATGCACGTAGGAAGTGAAGGCTAGCACATCTGGTCTGATCCCATATGCGAGCTACTGTAGCACAAACTGCTGAGCTGTTAATGCTGGATATGATAGAACGGTATAAGAATACACACTGCACTGCAGCTTGCTTTTTATGGGGTTGCTTGGTCACAGACCAGTTGGTTGGTGTTGATGTTATGGCTGAATGGTGAAGACTGTATATACTGTATATTCCTCATTCTTTGTAAACTCTAGAGACTGTTGTGTGTGAAGATCTCAGGAGATCTGAGTTTCAGCCCGTCTGGCACAAACAACCACGCCACAGTCAGAATAACAGACTTTTGTGAACTTTAACTGAAGTTCTGGATCTGGATCTGCATAGTTTGATGCACTGTGCGGCTGCCACATGATTGGCTGAATAAACAGGTGTGTAAGGAAGTCCGTTTTAACATTTTAAGTGCACTACTTGTAATGATTTTTAAATCTGTTCACTTGACATCTGTGAACACAACTTGCTGTTTAGTAGGCATAATACGACTTCATCCTCAGCACAATACAGACTGTGAGAGTTACTGGATATATGCTCTTTTATCCCCCCCACCCCACTTTTGCTTTTTAGTTTGTGTGCAATAAAACCAAGGTTGCTGTTCTTCTGTTTGAGTCTACAACAGCTATGAATCTCCAAGTCTATAAATATGCAATATTGTAAAGACATCATATTGCAATCCCAGTGCAGGTCACGGAGTTCTTAACACGTTGGACCTCCCTCAAAATAAACTTTCCCAGAAGGATATCAGATTTATTATTGTAACACAGATAAAAAATACTCCGCTTCGAAAATCAAAACCAGGCTTCTACCGCTTTCGAGCATGACGCAGAGAAAAAGGAGGACAGGATATGAGGACGAGATTTGTATTGAATTCCTCCTAGCCGAACGGCTACGGCTTTTCCCCCCATCTTTATTTTGACATTTGCCTTGAGCCTGAAGTGATGCACCTCCCCACCACCCCCCACCCCCTAAAGCATTCCATCTTAAACCAGATCCTCTGTCCGCTTTCGAGCGAGGGAGGGGAGGACAGCGTTGGCCAGATTTGTGGCCTGTTGCGGTCCAAACGAACAGCACCGCGGGGAGCTGTGGAAAAGCTCACTCCGGTTTCAGGCCTCCGCAGCTCAGGAACGAGCCAGCGAGAGAGAATTTCCCCACTTCGATATTTTATATTTCTTCAGGATAACTCCATTGTTGTAGTGGAGGTGTAGTGTGCATAGCAGAAGAAGATTGCCTTTCCGAAATGTCAGAATGGAGGAAGATAAAAAAAAAAAAAAAGGAGAAATAACACCATGTGGCAGATTTTTATTAGGACAGAATTCCTGTGGTCAACTATGTTTTTTATTTAAGACCAGAAAAAGGTGGATAGCTATTGTTTTTGGGGGAGAGGTTCAGTTTTACCAATCTTAGAAGAAAATCTACACATCATCCCACATCCGTTAATTTAAACAGACGTAATCTACATGTGTATCTCCAAAGGTTTTTAAAATGTGGGCGAAATATTCCCTTTAAAAATAATGAAAATTCGAGATTTCCAATCCACTGGAGACATGACTAGTAATACAATTAAAAATCACCTAGCTTAAAATTTCTCTGACTGACACTGAAACAGAATAAAAATTTTCAGTAATGTTTTCACTTTACAATAAAATCCCCATAACTGACAATAGTATATACTACATGGGAACGGTACAGTCTGACTGGTTTACCATCTGGGGGACAGATAACATACTTGAACTCCTCCACTTGGGGTAGGACCTCATTCCAGACCTGGAGGGTGCATTCCACCCTTTCCCGGCAGAGAACCATGGCCTCGGACTTGGAGATTTCTCTTCTTCCTTTCGCCTTCCATTTTATTCTGCACCTGCTCTGAGAAAAGCCTGATCCCAATATAATGCCTATTTTCTTCTCAGTCAGAGAGGGTTGTGGTAATTGACGGATAAAGGGAACCAAATGAGAAACGGTGTGTGTTGTCATTGTTGTTGCTTTGTGAAAATGTACTTAGTATACAAGACCAGATGTAAGTAAATCGATAGGTTTATAGGAGTATTTACACCATGAGAATGAGAGTCTGTTATTACTGCTGTCCATCATTTAGTTAGTAAAGTAAATGTCTATCAGCATCTTTTTTTTTTACACGAGAGTCCAAAATAATGCCCTCCCATGCCACCCTGCCAAAACCTTTTACCAGACCATGCTAAAACCTCTTACCAGCCATGTAAAATGTTCTAGATCTGCTCCTATAGCTAGTGAACAGAATTATGGGTAATATGCAGCATCAAGAATCATACACTTCTGTGATTCCTTAAACTGGAGGAAGTTTGAAGGCATTTAAAAGAGAGGAAATGAGGCTTCAATCAGTTTCAGACCATCCTTGATGTCTCCTGAGACAGCATTTTCCTTTTCCTTTAACTTCACCCTCAGTTTCTCCTGTCAGGCATCTGTGAGCTCATGTATGAGGAAGAGGGTAGATAGCAGTTTCCTGCAAGTGTGTATTGCTCACGCTACTGTGTAATATAGCATGAGCAGCAGTTGGAATAGATATGCAGGTTTAATGGTTTGTTGTTTGTTAGCAACTTTATGCAAAATAAATGTTATGAATGAATTTTGATGGATATTTTTTTTTTTTTTTTTTGAAACGGTGGAGAATAGCCCAACTAACCCTCCATTACATTTTACAGATGATCTGGATAAAATTCTGGATCCGGGAATTTTTTTTACAGAATTCTTTTACACTGTGAGATTTTTTGGAATTGTGTTATTACAGCAGGCCCAGTAGGGGGTGCTGTGGCCCTTTTTCTTTCTTTCTTTCTTTCTTTCTTTCTTTCTTTCTTTCTTTCTTTCTTTCTTTCTTTCTTTCTATCTTTCTGTCTTTCTTTAACACCTTGGCAGAGGTTTGCACTCTCCAAGTGCTTCTAGTTTTAGCTGTTTATTTTTTTCTTTAATAAAAAAATATATGTGGGGTTTTAGGGGCAGTGGTGGCCCGGGGGTAGGGTGCTGGATTACTGACCCCAAGGGGGGTTCAAGCCCCACTGTCACCAGGTTGTCACTGCTGTCCCCCCCAGTGCAGCTAACTGGGCTATAACAGGCCTGCCATGTCCCTCACTCTCTGTGGTGAGAGGAACATAAAAGAACCATTGCTGACTTTCATAAAGAGTAGGCTGCATTGCCATCATTGTGCTTCTGCCCTGCAATGGCCTGGCAAGCTGTCCAGGGTGTACTCTGCCCTCGCCCATAGTCGGCTGAGATGGGCACCAGCCTCCCCGTGACCCTAATTAGGATTAAGTGGTTCAGAAAATGAATGAATGAATGAGGAAATGAATGAATGAATGAATGAGGGGTTTCAGTGCAAACTCAGATAAATCAAGGCCACTTTCCTTGTTTGGTAGAAGCTGGTAATTTAAAATTGTTCACATAATAACATACTCGATCAATAATTTTCTTTAATGCAAAATGTGATATATTTTTGTTATCGTAATATGTTATATTAGTATACAGCATTTATATCAGTTGCTATTAACAATTGCTTTTCTTAAATCCAGCGAAAGGGATATATCTTGTTTTGCAGCCAAACCCCTCAGATGATTACTTAAAAAAATAACAATTACAATCAGAATAAATATATGTTATTTTGTATAATTCTTATTGTCATTTTTTTTAAGCAAGGAGAGGCACTCGGGAAACTCTCAGCAATTTCTTGTCTGTTGAAGTCAGTACTTTTATAACTGGGACAGAAACATTCAGGACCTTCTTGGCTATTTCTGGTGATTTCCACTATAGCCAATGGATTCTCCAAATGGCTGCTGTACGGCTTCTCGGGATCACTGCTGTTTATAAATTAGCTTACTGTTAAGCTACCTCAAACAACATGATTGGTTTTTCATCTTAAAAAAAAATGACAATGGGGACAGCCGCAGCCTAATGGAGAGAGAAGTGGCTTTGGAACCGAAAGGTTGCTGGTTCGATTCCTAAACCAGCAGGAAAAATGTGTGGTGGCAGGGGAGTGAGCTGCACCTTCCCTTCCTCCACCTTCATGACTGAAGTGCCCTTGAGCAAGGCACCTAACCCCAAACTGCTCCCCAGGTGCTCCAATGTGTGTGGCAGCCCACTGCTCCGGGTGTGTGTGTGCTCACTGTTTACACATGTATATATGTGTGTGTGCTCACTTTTGATGGGTTAAATGCAGAGGCAACAATTTCCCTTGTGGTATAAATAGTGTATAGTAAAAAAATAAATAAATACTATAATGCACTGCTTCCTGGTTTGGTGTACTCCCGAGGCTATTTTTTGAATAGCAGAAACCATGTCAAAAAACAGAGGGAGTCCTGAATGCAAAAAGTGGTTGATGACACAACGATTTGTTGCTGAATGACAGCAGTTCCAACTAATTTCTACCCTTAAAGTCAATCTATAAATAAAGGTAGAAACTTTCTGTTTTTACACAAAAATGACAGCTTCAACTGTGGAGCTGCATGTGGATACGTGGTGTGATTTTTTTTTCCTGTTCAGACACAAATCACTCCAATTTAATAAACAATTTAAACTGATGATATGTAAGACATCTGCTTTCATAGCACAGGCGCAGTCACATTTTAAAGGCTGCATGAGAGCAGGTCAAAAAAGGTGTACATGTACAAGACTCCATTTGACGCCATGTAGTTGTATATTTTCTCCCTGCTGAAGCCTCCAGCCCGAACCCAAACTGATGTTCAGTGATAATTTATTGAAATGGTAGGTGTTGTGATACAGGAGGACACGTCCTGTCACTTCTTTTTTTTTTTACTGCGCACTGCTACAACTTAACCACACCCGACAAATGTTTAGATTTCATAAGAAAAGCAATAAAACTTTAACCCCGGGACAGATTTATGGCCTCTTCCTCCTTGGCTCCAGCTGAAATTTACTGAAAGTGGTCGACTTTGCAGTAAAACCTCATAAGTCAGGTCACGATCATCAGCTGGTCCTGAAGCGCCTCCTCCAGACTCTAAATCTGGCAGATGCTCTGGATGTCCTGACGTCTACGTGTGTGGGTGTGTACTGGTGGGTGGGTGTGTGGGGGGGGGGGGTGTTACAGATGGGTAGCGTGATTTTAATTTGCACAATTGATCTGAGGCAATTTGCATGAAATTTATTCATACAAATTGATTGGGAGAAACTTGATGAAAATTAGAACACTGGAGCATGAACATTGAGTTTTAGTCGAATATTACTTAACTGTCAACAATTTCTCAAAAAAATCTCACTTTTTAAAAAAAAAAAAAATATTTATAGTATGTTCTATCCTGGTGTAGCATCCAGGGTGTATTACTGCCTCCTAGCACAGAGTGTTCCAAGGATAGCTGCCGGATTCACAGTAGTCCGAGCCAGGATAGAGCACCGGATTATAGAAGGATGAACAATACCCAGTGTAACTGTACACTTTTATTAGATAAAGTTACTCCGTTTTCAACTAGATGATGGTTTGAATAGTAAAGTTTTAAACTAGGGCGCAAAAAAAGCAAAGAAAATAGCAAAATTGTTTATAAAGTATGGTACATATGGAGTACAGTAAGCCATGCTCTTTCAGTGCTTGAGTGCATAGTAACAGTTAAAAAGACACTACAGCTGTACAATAAGTACAATTATGTACACCTGCGAAATAAATAATAAATTACGATAATACAGTTAAAGCCATAAAACAAACAAATGAGAGAGTAAAAGGTTTAATTGTAATTATTTTAAATGTACTTTTCGCTCTGTATGTGATTACATAATACAGGATATAGAGTTTGATATGCAGTTGAAGTGTGCAGGTGTGCACACTTCATCGAGTGTTTATAAAACAGAGAGTGAACTTGAAAATGTATTCAGAGTGACACAGGAAAGTAAGAGTGGCCAATATCCTGCATGCATTTTCCGAAAAGAATATTTATTTGCTTGTTTGCTTGTTTATTGCAAGTAGAAAACAACACAACCCCTAATCTTAATATGATACATCACAGTTTTTGGGCCATGTTATTGCCACCAAGGAGGTTATATGTTTTACCCTCCGTTTGTTTGTTTACTGTATTTGTTAGCAGGATTATGCAATAAGTTACACTGGATGTTCATGAAATTTTGACATGGAAGTTTAAGTTAGATTTTGGAGATTTTGATTCATATGGAAGATTGCAGGGCTTGGAGGAGGTTTGCACTGTCAAAGTGCTCTTGTTTTGATATAGGAAACCACTCATTCACTCATTTGCCAAAATGCTTAATTCTATTAGGGTCAGGGGTCGGGGTTTGGGGTGGAGCCCATACTAGCCATCACCAGGAAAAGGTGGGGTACACCATAAAAAGCTCTCCAGACCATCTGAGGGCCAACACACGCACAACCATTCACACTCACACTAACGCCGTGCATGTTTTTGGACTGTGGGAGGAAACCGGAGCACCCGGGGGAAACCTAAACAAGCATGGGAAACACCTGAACCCGAGACTCGAACCCAAGACCTTCTTGCTGTGAGGCGGATGTGCTATAGGAAGCCAGAATTTTATTAACTTCTAGAGTTTATATCATAAAATTTACAAAAAAATCCACCTAGAATTATGTTCATATCAATATTTATAATTATTTATGTCATCTTTAATAAAAGCCAATATTTTTTGTACAGTGAAAATTTGAGGTCATGCTGTAAAAAAAGTTATTTATTTTTATTTCTAAATAAAATAGCAGATTTTAATAAGTTCAACATTTTAATAGCACTCACAGTACCTTTATTAAACACTTAAATACCAGGCTAACTCAAAAGTACTATTGTAATCAATTATGTAAGAGTTTTTAATTGGAAGGGGATTCTCATTTACAGTGCCTTTTTTTGTTTTTTTTTTAAACCCATAATGCCATTTGACTAAATGCTGATAGTGGTGGAAGTCAGAATTTATTTCTACCTGAAGAGAGTGCTTTAGTCTGTCCAGCTCTCTCACCTCCTCATCTGTAAACTCTGCTGAAACAGATTAGCTTCCAAAACTTAAGCGTTCATGCTAACACCCTTGGTAGATCACTAACTAGCTGATCCAAATCACCGCCATAACTCAGCACAGCTGTCTTACTCTATATCTGCATTGCATTCTGGATTCTTCAAGTACGGTGGTGCGGTGCTTAGCATATCCACCTCACAGCAAGAAGGACCTGGGTTTGAGTCCTAGCTAGCCTAGCGTCCCATCCAGGAGGAGTTAAACTCCTAGTCGCTTCACGCTACAGAAACCGAGGATAAGCTCCAGCCTGATGAGTCAGTAGGCTCGGGTGTAAAAAGCCCAACAGACTTACCGCCTTCACCCAATGTAAACATTTACAGCATTTGGCAGACACTCTTATCCAGAGCTCCCTGCAACCCTAGTAGGACTAAGTGGTTTGACAAATGAGTGAGTGAGTGAATTTTCTCTTCAACATTACCAATACTTCCATGTTATACTTCTCATGAATATGATGTTGAGCTTCATTGTACAAAAGAGTTCGAAAAGAAGCTAACAACAAAACCCGATCGTTGTCCCTTGAGTTTGGGATTTTTAATATATATTTATTCTGGTAGACACTACTGTAACTACATTAGCAGCATGGAGCACTTGGAGAGTGCAAACCTCCACCAAAGCTGAAAAAATAACAGAACAAAGTACATGTATTAACATTTTAATTAATGTTAGATATATTAACATTAACAATTAT
>JBCNYH010000010.1:20007765-20018782 GCA_039654325.1 Tandanus tandanus
TATATAAAAGACTGAAATTACTGCTGCTCCATCGCTGGAATTTGGGAATTCAGGGTTGAGCAGCCAACAAGACCGAATGGTTTCAGATAACCCCAACCCATTATCGCACACAGAGAAACAAAGGAGCAGGTAGCAGCACCTGCGCACACAGACACACACCCGCAAGTCAGAATGTAGCTTCAGACAGAAGCCGGCTTGTTAGTGGTAGCTGTGTTGTGAGGGGCGCAGTCACAAAGCTGTAACTTTAGCTAGTGTGTGTCGGACTAATCCGTGCCTTGCAGCAGGACTGGGGCATGAAGAGAGGGGTGAACATGTGCTAGGAAGCCCAAATTAACTCCCCCCTGACCCTGACCTCCACACACACACACACACACACACACACACACACACACACACAAACACACCCACCCAAATCAGCTACTCAGTACCATCAGTATCTCACAATATCTCCCCTCACAGGACATTCCAGGAAGTGCCACATGAGTTTCTGTTCACAAATTCACATTTTGCAGGAGGAAATATTAAATAACTTATTATTGCATATAATATGCACTATTTAGTACAGGATTAAAAAGAAATTACACTGTATCAAACAATGAATTTAATTATTATAACTACTACTACCACTACTATTATTATTATTAGTAGTAGTAGTAGTAGTGTTGCTATTGTTGTTGTAATTGTTGTTGTATTTAGTATAATGTTGTAGTACTATTATTAAATGTTTTTAGGTGTTATTCCTTGCAGTGTCCTACTGTACCCTTAAAGTATTTAGGGTTAGGGTTGTGGTTAGCTTTTGATATGATTGGAAGTCTTCTGTTATTAATATTACACTTTAATCATTTATTTTTGTTTAAATTGTCTTCAGTACTATAGCTACATGGTTTTTATGTGTTTTATATCTGTACAATGTCATTATTAGGGGTCCAAGCACAATATTGTTATTATTATTAGTAGTAGTAGTAGTAGAAGTAGAAGAAGAAGAAGAGCTATAGTAGTAGTCATTGAAGAAGTAATAGTAGTAGTAGTAGTAGTAGCAGTAGTAGTACAAGTCATAGTAGTAATAGTAATAGTAATAGTAGGAGTAGTAGAAATCGTAGAAGTCATAGAAGTCATAGTAGTAGGAGCAGTATAGAAGTAGTAGTATTGGTAGCAGTAGTAGTACAAGTCATAGTAGTAGTAGTAGAAATCGTAGAAGTCATAGTAGAAAAAGTATTAGAAGTCATATAAGTAGTACTAGAATTCCAAGTAGAAGTACTAGTAGTAGAAAAAATTGTAGAAGTCGTATAAGTAGTAGTACTAGAAGTCCTAGTAGAAGAAATCGTAGAAGTCATTAAATTAATAACAGTTACATTTACACCCTTATCCAGATGAGTGTACAGCTGAGTGAATGAGGGTTAAGGACCTTGCTCAAGGGCCCAACAGTGGCAGCTTGGTGGTACTGGGGTTTGAAACACCAACCTTCTGAGTACTAATCCAGAGCCTAATACTAATCCAGAACCTTAACCACTGAGCCACCACTGCCCCTAACTGTCACTCAAAATAATCTTAGAGGTAGTGTGTTCACAGACCATGATTTCTGGAAGTGTTCCTGAGCCCATGCAGTGATTTCCATAGTGGAATTGTGCCTGTTTTCAGTGCTGCCTGAAGGCCAAAAATCACAGGCATCCAATATTGAGTTCTGGTCCTTGATATTATGTACTGTAGATGATCAGCGGTTCAATCCCCACTATCACCACTGTTGGGCCCTTGAGCAAGGCCCTTAACCGTCAATTAATTGCTCAGTTGTATTTAAAAATAAATAAATAACTTGTAAGTCGCTCTGGATAAGATGGAGAAGAAAATTTAAATATGTCATCATCTACATTTAAATTTTCTTCTCCATCTTATCCAGAGCGACTTACAAGTTATTTAAATGTAGATGATGACATATTTAAATTCTTCACAATTTTACTTTGAGAAACATTATCCTGAAATTGTTCCACAATTTGTTGACATGTTTTTGTTTTATAAATTTGTTGACATCAATTTTGCAGATTGATGAACCTCTGTCCAGATGCTCTTTTTATACCCAGTGTTACTGACCTGCCCTCAATTAACCAAATTAGCTGCAAAATCTTCCTCCAGCTGTTTCGTTTTAGTACCACTTACTTTTCCAGACTTTTGTTGCCCGTGTCCCGGTTTAATCGGACATCTTGCTGCCAACATATTCAAAATGGCCAAAAAATGATGATGAAATATCAAAATGTCTCACGTTCAACATTTAACATATTTTCTATGTTTTATTGTGAATAAAATATTGGTTTCTGAGACTTGCAAATCATTGCCTTCTGTTTTTATTTATGTTTTATACAGCATCTTAAAGGTTTTGGAGCTGGGGTTGTAGTAGTTGTAGTAGTTGTAGTTGTATTAGTGGCAGCAGAAATACAGGACTATGAACTTATGAGATATTTACACTTATGTAAACATGAATGATATGATTGGATTTTTCTTAACTTTGCAAGCACAGCTTTTTTTTTAAATCATCGTTTCCTCTCTATCGCATTAAAATGGATAAATTTGCGCTTTCAAATATAGGCTACCTTGTTGCATATTTCAAAGCATCTCTGCATCCTGGATATTTGGTTCGTACTTATACTGCAGTAACATCCTAATGATGGATCATGGGTTCTTCCATCTTTGGCAGATTAAAAAAGTTCTGACAGTTTTCCAGCACAATCGATGTTTGTTTTATTATGTAGTAAAATCAGAGATGTGTTTACCAGTTTTGAGCTTTTGGAAAGTATCTGAACTCGGCTGGAATGCTGGCACCTGACCAGCGCGGCAGCTCATACTGTTTCTGAAGGAACAGAAAGGGACACCGATCTCTTTTGGAAGAAAACAAGCCCCTTCTGTTTTCTTTCTGGTCCCCTTTTTTTTCTTTTACAAATTACATACTGTTAAAAGAGAAGCTGCTTTTAAAAAGCTATATTGTGTGTGAAGATGCTTGAGAATGCCATGAATCTTGTACTGACCCTGAAAACCGTATTCTTTAGTGATTGAACGCCAGCGTTATGTTATGTTATGATTTTAAAAAAAAAATTTAAAAAAATTATTCTTTTGAATGCATGTCAAGCTTTTACAAATACCAAAATATACACTTTTCAATGCAAGAAGAATTCTAGTGCATATAGAGATGTGTTGGTTCCCTTTCAGTTTTTACTTTTTTTCCTGTCTGAATTCATAATGGCAAACAAATGTGTTTGAAATATCAGCTTTCAGAGCCTCCATGCAGGCTGGACGCACTTAAGAAAAACAGACTTGACATGTTGGATTAAAAACTCGCTTTTCACTTCCATGAAGCTCAGTGTCTGCGTTTTTAATTAATACTTCTTTTCACGGTTTCTTCTTGGTATAGATTGACATTGAATATTACAATCATTTTTACATCAACAGTAGTTAATGCTCTTAGTTAATGCTGTTCCCTCCTGCAGATCCTTTGTGTGCAGTGCCTTTTTTTTTTAACATCAGCAAATGAAAAGGATTTTTGAAGTAGTTTGAGTAGTTTGAAGTTTGCCAGAAGTTTTGTCTTTCGTCGCTGATGTAAGACCACGGAGGGACTCAGTGATGTGCGAAAGTGTACCAACCATCATTTAGGAGAAGCAGGGTCAGAGGTTGATTGATTTGACAATTGTCTGGTTCATCCCCATGTCTCTCTTGCATGCCAATGCGTTTCTAGCGCACAATGTTATCGGAATGCCTGCCTTTGATTGACGGCACTGCCTCAGTCAATCCATCTCACGCCTCGTGGTAAGATGAAGTTAGCCCGATGGAACAGGCTGCGCTGCAGGGGGTCAGCGCGCACCTGTAATGGAACAAGAAGTTCAGGGGGAAAAAAAATAAAAATAAAAAACGTCTAGCAGGGGGCACATCATCCTGTCTCTGTTCAGTCTTTCCAAAACTGCTAGCAGACCTGAAAAACATAATCACAACAGCAGCCTGGGTCGGACTGTAAATCTCTTAAAACAAAGCGCCTTCCAGATAGGGTTTAGCCAAACACTCTTAAAGGCTCGAGTAATTACTTTTCTATCTGCAGGCGACAAAAGGTGTACTATTGTATATTTGAACAAATCAGTTAGGTTTTCCGCACACGGATAAGAAACGCTCCTCCAGAACGCATCTGTCAGAATGCCAGTACGACAGCCGGGGGAGCCATTAGGGCGTAAATTAGGTTTTAGCCCAGGCCATAAATCCACAAGGGGAAGTGCTGAGGTGATCTAATGCCACAGATGATCGAGGATGTAAAAATCAGTGAAACAAAGACGACACAACACAGGCTCTTTTCCCCCCATCGGGATACTCAGGCGCTTAATGGATGCTCCACTGCAGCTTTTTGGCGGCCATCAAAGCCGTCGCTGGTGATTAACACCCCGACGCACGCTCCCACCTGTGCACGGAAATGCTCTGCTGGTTTGTAGCGGGTCACATAGCACAGCTTGGGAATCAGCGTCTGCATTTTAATGCTGATCAATCATCCGGAACGGGTGTGTTGGTATTTGGTAATCAGGTAGCCGTCAAGCCAGTGACAGACACGCAAACAACTCAGGAGCACCACGTTATTTCTCACTCAGACCTAAAACGTCTTATTGGTCAATGTTAAAGCAAAAACATTTGAAGGTTGTACCTTCTTACTGTACCTCTGCCTAGGACATGATACAGAATTTATGAATGTAATTAGATTTTTTTTTTTCCAGAAATCTAATTCGGAAAAGACTGGACCGAATTCTGGATCCAGGAATTTTTTTAAAAAAATTCTTTAACATTGCGTCTATTTCTGGAAGTGTGGTATTAAAGCAGGCTCATCAGTGGCTGCTGTGTACTTTGCACGTTTTTCAGCTTGGTGCAGGTTTGCACTCTCTGAGTGCCCTTCTAGTTTATTTATGTACTCTAACATTACAACGTCAGGACCTGCTATAAATTATTACCTGTTTTGTGTGAGCACCAGGACCAGGCAGTGGGATAACATAAAGATCACTATAGTGAGTTCAGCACTAATTGACATAAATACTCACAAAGGAAACCCGCGCAGGGACAGGGTGAACATGCAAACTCCACACAGAAACACCTTCACCGAGCCCAGAACGTGAACCCAGGGCCTTATTGCTGTGAGGCGGACGTGCTAACCACTACGTCACCGTGCCGCCCTTCTTCGACAGTGAAATTATGGCAATAATGAAGTTAACATTTAAAGTTAATAATGCCTCCAGGGCTGAAGGAATATGAAGACTTTATTAAGATTAAATCTCCACATGAGATGGGAATTACTTTAATTTCTACATCACTCCAAAAATAAATAAATAAATAAATAAATAAACAATAAATTAGCTGTTCCAAACCGCCCCTAGGTGTGAGAGTGAGTATGAACGGTTGTGTGTGTGTTGGCCCTGCAGTTGTCTGGCGAGCTGTTCAGGGTGTACCCCGCCCTCGCCCAGAGTCGGCTGAGATGGGCGCCAGCCTCCCCGCGACCCTAATTAGGATTAAGCGGCTTTTTTTAATACTCCTTTTAAAAGTGTTTGTATTCACTCTTCTGACATGAACAGATATGACAGGAGAGATTTTCTGTTACTTCCTGAAGCCTTGCAGAAATATTGATTCAACTTTATTTAGATCTTCTATTTATTCTTTTTTTCTTTTTTTTTTAACAGTTTTGGCTCACATTTTTAACCTGGAAAGAAAAAAAAAATCTAATAGACATTTTCACATGCTGTTAAAATTCTCCTTAAAAAGTGATGAGCACTAAATGGTGCGATGCCAAAACAACGGCAGCTTTGCAAATTTGCTAGAAGGGCGAAAGATTAACAGTTATAATCAGAGTGAAAGGCACCATGAGGGGGGCATGCACACTTTTATATACATAAAATCCATTGAAATGGCTTTCACTCATTCTAATTCCTACAAATGTTACATGACATCTTTTTGGCACCCTGGACTGAGAGCCAGAGATTAATCAAGAGAAGCACAGAGTAACAGTTTTAGATCACGGTTGCCATTTTTTTTTAAACTTGATTTCCACTGATCGTATCACTACTCGAAAAGCCTTGGACTGCATCCGAGTTGCCAGTTCTGGAGATTTCCCACAGTATTTCGTCCTGCGTTTTTTAAAGCATTTTTCAGGCATATGATTAATTATATGAATGTTTTGCAAGTCACATAGATGATCTGAAGGGTTTTTAAAATAGACAACAACATATATGGCGTATTATTTATATATGTATGGTGTGGTTAGGTAAGGAAGAGTAAATTGACAAGAGAAAGAAAATTATACGGTATATCTACACTACTGAAGGTCAGGATTCAATCCCCAGTACCACCATGCTGCCACTGTTGGGCCCTTGAGCAAGGCCCTTAACCCTCAAATACTCTAAATAAAGAAATAAAGAAATACAATAAAATAAAAATGTAAGTCACTTTGGACAAGAGCGTCTTCCAAATGCATTTTACATCATGTATTTTATAAAATAATTTAATAATGCAAATTACATAATTGTAAATGTAAATACTATAAACATAAAAACAAATAGAATAGTATACTAAAGTTCATGTATGAATGGGGGGTTGCAACATGTTATTGGTGTGGTCATTATTGTAAGCATTTAACACTGGTTTTAAAAAAAGGGGTGGGGGGGGGGGTTGCCTTATTTAAAAAATGGATCATGTGAGCCTGCTGTAAAATAATTTTCAGTGGTTTTATCAGGGGACCCAGTGGCCCAGTGGTTAGCACTATCAGGTTCTAGGTTCAAATCTCATAGCTGACAATAGCCTTTCTGTGTGGGGTTTGCATGGTCTCATATATGCGTAGGTTTCCTCTGGGGACACGAGTTTCCTCCCACATTCCAAAGGCATGCACATAGTTCAGCTGGCTACTTTAACTTGCCCATAGATGTGAATGTGAGTGTGAATGTTTGTGTCTGTTCTTGTCCTGCAAGACTGGCGAACTGCTCAGGATGTAACCGTGCCTCTTGCCCAAAATCAGCGGACATTGACTCCAGCTTCCCCCAAGACCCTGCCGGATACAGAATTTTTTTCTAAACCAAACAAAGCTAATGATTACTAGTTTAATATAATAGACTTTAATTAGTTTATAAGATTATCAGTGATTTTGTTTAACTATTTAGTCCTATTAGGGTCATGGAAGCCTAATTTAGCCAGCACACACCAGACCATCGCAGGGCCGACACACACATAACCATTCACACTCACACCTAGGGGCAATTTGGAACAGCCAGTTTGCCTAATATGCATGTTTTTGGACTGTGGGAGGAAACCGGAGTACCCAGAGGAAACCCACGCAGGCACTGGGTGAACATGCCATCTCCACACAGGAACACCCGAGCCCGAGACTCGAACCCAGGACCTTCTTGCTGTGTGTCAGACACACTAACCACTACACCACTGTAATGCTGCATCATGTTTAATAAAATATGATTTATATATTTGTTAAATGTTACAAAGGCAGCAGCATTTTCTCTACAGATTTCAAAACTATACATTATATAGAAAAAATGTCCAAACTTAATCAGGTATACTGTTTTTCAGAGGCTTCCACACATATAAGGGTTAAAACATAATAAATCTGTCGTATTAGTAGGTGATTTTTAGTGACTTTTACAAGGTTACTGCTGTCTTTGAATCTTACATCAGTACCTCATGTTCATTTTAATAGAATTCGCAGTAGGTAGTGGCTCTGTAATAATTGTATCCAGAACAATTCGGCTAATTTCCAGGCTGTTTATGAGTTGACTCAGGTGTGTTTGAGCAGGAAAGGAACACGAAACTGTGCAGACTGTACGGCAGCTGTTTAGGACTGTATCTGGGAAAGAACCTGTTTCAAATTAAGGCTTGCATAAATGGAGGTCTAATTGAGGGCCAGCTCGGTTTGATAATTTTCCCGGCTCTTACACACCTGCTAATGAACTGATAAGTTGAGTCAGCTGTGCTAAGGAGGGAATACCCGTCCACTAAAGTCGGCTGGGATCCAGACACATTGTCTCAGATAGCATTCGTCTGGGTTGAGTCATTACTATTCAACTCATCTAGGCTTATCTATAAATCTAATATCTGTCCAGAGCTTTACAATGAGACTAGTAGGCTTGAGCGATGCATTCTACTGCATCATGAGGTCTTATTGGGGGCGTGATAAGAATGATGTACTACTACCTACACTTAAAAGGGGCCTATTTACCACCCAGATATATTAAATAAACATGGAGTACAGTGTTATCTCTTGGAAATAAAATGGAATTGGCCACAGTGCCTTTCTGAAACCATTTGCTTACTCCTGCACCAGACATGATGATATTAGTTTACCTCGTTATCTTTTTTTTTTATTTCTCTTGAAATCGTATGCCTTCTCCTGTTTCTTAACACTTGATCTCAGTTTTCCACTTTCTACAAATCTGTGTTGCACTGCCAAATACCAAGCATGTGCAAGATTGTCTTGTTATTGTTACTGTAAACACAGAACCAAAACAAGATGTAAAACAGGTGAGAAAGAGATACTAAGCCCATGAGCTGGGATGGTTTCACCAGGAAACCTTTGTATTCAGCCTAATTAAACTGATAATGTAAGACAAAACACATAGAATATTCTCTAATGAGTGAGTAACTTTAAAGGGAGAGAAATAGCTGCACCAAGCACAGGAAACGTATGTTTATTCTATCTACTTTTTCAATTCTTATACCAAGGCATTTTAAAGGCATTAAGTAATCCTGGGTTTACACCGTCAAAAATGTTGCGGTAATTATTACTATGTTTTACGATTTGACGCCAATCATGACAGCACATGGAACTTGTAGTAGAGCACAGTAGAGCTTAACAGACCTTAACAGAGCATAACAGACATTGATGCGCCATCGTAGGGGATCTTGATGAACTTGGAAACATGATTCCTTCAAGTTTCATCTCTTGAAAGCACCCTGCCTCTTTTTTTTAGACCCCAGTCGTGCTCAAGCGTACTCATAAATCATGGTTTCACGTAGATCGCCAACATTGTGCCCCAGGGTAAACACAGGGTAAATTATCCATCTCTTTTACACTAATTACATTAAAACTATTTCACATTAACCCAAATAGGGATCAAGTGTAGGGGTAATCAGCTGATGGAGTTAATGAATCTACAGTCTGGGCTAGAATTAAATCAGGCCTTACTTCGTCATAACATTGTATAATTATTATTATTATTATTATTATTATTATTATTCATTCATTCATTCATTCATTCATTTTCTAAGCCGCTTATTCCTAATTAAGGTCGCGGGGCTGCTGGCGTACATCTCAGCCAACTCTGGGTGAGGGCGAGGTACACCCGACAGGCCAACGAAGTTAATATTATTATTATTATTATTATTATTATTATTATTATTATTATTATTTCAGAGTAAATATTCATGTTCTTAGGCTAAATAATTCACTTTAAGACAAGGAAAAATATGCGAACCTCCAGCACCAAACCACTCATAACTCTCAAGGTTGTATATATATATATATATATATGTGTGTGTGTGTGTGTGTGTGTGTGTGTGTGTGTGTGTGTGTGTGTGTGTGTGTGTGTGTATTCCTAAAAGGTTAGGAAATTGTTGTTGTTGTTTTAATTTCTGTTATACTGTATGTGCATAAATATCTGCCATTAATGAAGGAATGTATATCCTAAAAAATGCCACAAAATCATTAGTCAACATTGGGATTCCCTCACCATGTCGGGTATCAATAGTTATTTTTTTAATTCCTGCTATCTAATGAGTTGATGTAAAAAATACTTTCATACAATAAAGCATGAAAGCTGGCTTCTGATTGGCTGGTTCATCACCGCTTATGTCACGCCCTTTCAGATGAGCATAATTAATCGGCTCTATGTAGAATTACGGCCCAGCGAACTCCGATTGGTTTGGTGCTGGATGTGCACACTTTTTATTGATGTCTTAAAAAGCAGTTTGACTTGCATAGCCACTTGCTTACCCACTTACATCAGCTGTCCCTGATAGTTAGGAAAATGAGGACAGTACGTATAAATCTAACACAACATTCTGCTGATGTGATGTCTGTTTATACCCTTCCTTGTACCGAGGATTTTTTATTTATTTTTTGTTTTTTTAGAGGAGACAAGGTAGCAGAGAGAACCTCAGGGTGCAGTTGATCTTTAAAGAGCAAACTCTTTCTCAGGCATGACAGCCATGATGAGGCTTCATTAGCGAGTTGACTTCAATCAGGCCCGATTCTCCGGCTAATGCTGACTTTACTGTTTACACCTCCCTCTGTGGAACGATACGCTTGGTTTTGTAGGTTGGTCATTATGGACTGAGGGTTTATGGGAACAGAAGATAACAAGGGCAAAATCTGATCCTCTGGGGGAAAGAAAGGGGGGGGGGGGGGGTTTGAGAAGAAATGTGTTGTGACCAGCCTGTAAATTATCCTCAATGACTCCGAATCAGAAAAGGCACTTAAGAGAAGAGAGGCCTCTCATGAGTCTAAATAGTGCATGCAATATAATATTATAATACAGCTTGTGAGGTAAAAAAATAAATAAATTAATAGAAATAAAGGGGGAATATTCGGATCATTCGTCCACTTCATGTACTTCGCATTTGGATTCCTGAGTGTGATGATCAAGCATGAAAAGCTTGACGCCTTAATACCGACACCTTAATCAAACACAGAGGTGTGTTTGTTTATCCGAATTGAAAATGACAAATGTAATTAGCTTTCGTGAAATGTCAAGCGTTGCACTGTAGCCATCTACCAAGCACTTAATTTCGACTCACAGTCCTCCTGCACAAAAAAAAAAAAAAAAAAGGTGAACGTGTAATTGTTGGGATGCGCCATTTCGAAGGGCACCTTTTGCCGCGCCGAATAAATCACGAGGGTGGAAGTGTCCAAACTGGAAGGACGCCGGCACTCAGGTCTACCTGAGCTGTAAAATGCTTTGCCACGTGCACCTTTCCTCTAATGTCCTGATGCTCCTTCAGCCAACAACCCCCCTCC
>JBCNYH010000010.1:20081155-20093771 GCA_039654325.1 Tandanus tandanus
CATCATCATCATCAATTACTGTGATTATCACCATCATCTGTATTGTCATCATCATCATCATCAGCATCATCAATTACCGTGATTATCACCATCATCTGTGTTATCATCATCATCATCATCATCATCATCATCAATTACTGTGATTATCACCATCATCTGTATCATCATCATCATCATCATCATCAATTACTGTGATTATTGCCATCATCTGCATCATCAACATCATCAATTACTGTGATAATCATCATCATCATCATCATCATCAATTACTGTGATTATCATCATCTGTATCATCATCATCATCATCATCATCAACAATTGCTCTGATTATTGCGGTCATTTGCATGATCATCATTATCATCAGTTACTGTGATTATCACCATCATCTGTATTATCATCATCATCATCATCATCATCATCAATTACTGTGATTATCACCATCATCTGTATTATCATCATCATCATCATCATCATCATCATCAATTACTGTGATTATCACCATCATCTGTATTATCATCATCATCAATTACTGTGATTATCACCATCATCTGTATCATCATCATCATCATCATCAACAATTGCTCTGATTATTGCCGCCATTTGCATCATCATCATCATCATCAATTACTGTGATAATCACCATCATCTGTATTATCATCATCATCATCATCATCATCATCAATTACTGTGATTATCACAGTACTGTCATTATCATTGTCAAAGTCTTCATTGTAATCATTTTCATCGTGCCATTGCCATCATCACAACCTTTATCTAGCACCATCATTGAAATTATAATCATCATCATCATCATCTGCATCATCATCATAGTCGTTATTTTAATCATTTCCATCATCATGTCATTGTTGTCAACATTATCATCATTGTAATTATCATCATCATCATCAGCTCCCAGAGAAGGAGGAATGGCATGCATTCACTTCTCAGTCACTCAAAGCGATGGCTAGCTAATCATGAGAGTTTGTGAGCTCATACATACAAAGGGTGGATAGCAGTTTCCTCCAAAAAATGCAGTTGGCTGGCATCATCTTCCTCATGCTTGCCTTCGTGCTCCCTGATTGGTGGTGATGATGTGATAGGTAACCATAATTGATGGATGGGAATTGGGAAGAAAATTGGGGACAGGTGGGAGTTCTCTCACTGCTTCAAGACCTTTTTGGATAATTAATAGATCTTAGCTCCTTAAAAGCTCCAGGTGGTTTTATCTTGTAGCTGCTGTAATATGGCATAAGACAGGACTTTCGACTGAATCTAAGAAATCTTCTTAGGACATTCGTTTTAAATTAAAATACTATGTGACAACAGCATGCCTTATAACTTACAATACAATAAAATACTGTATGATATAGTACAATGTTTATTTCCCAGTGATGTTTTAAAGATCTCAGCAAAAAACAACAACAACAAAAAACGTCCAAACATTTATACCTCCCTTTTCTGTGAATCTTGATCCACCATATTTTTATTAAATGTTTTTCATTGCTTGAGGGAGCTGCCACACAGATTTATGGGTAAGTGGCGGCATCAAGGGTACATCAGTGATGCATTCAACTGGAGGCAGTTTTAAGGCATCTTCAAAAAGAGGAAAGAAAAGTTCAATTAGTTTCGGTCCTTGATGCCTCACTGTCTTGTTAGACACAGTCCTGACAGAGAGTGTTTTACCCTGTTTTGAATGTACCCTTTATTTCAGTGGTATATGAAGCGAATGCAAATGTAGGGGGTGCTGTTTGGAGCAAAGGATCCCGTTTTCCTTGCTGCACTGTGGATTTTAGCATCAGAAGCATGCTTGCACTTGAGAAGCACAACATCCAATTTCACACTGATTCTTCAGAAGGAATGAGCTTCAGAAACACTCCCAACTGACAGCACCACTACCAGGTGAGTTGATATTGCACTTGCAAATGTCCTTGAAGCAGAGTTGTGGTCGACCAACAGAACACTTCTCATTTGCAAGTTCTCCATCAGCAAATCCTTCTGAGTTCTTCCTTCTTCCATGCAATGAAAGCGAAGCCAATATATCAAACATATCAGCACACTGGAGAGCCTCCACGATGCCATGGTCATCCATCTATTATCTGAACACTGTAAACCTGACTTCGGGTGAGAGACTGGGCACACCCTAGACAGACAGTTGCGAGGCTGGAATCCAAAGATAGTACTGCATAAATGAAGAGATGTGAAAATGGAAAGGTATACAGAATCATCATCCTCTTCATCATCATCATCTTCTGCTTCTCCTTCATCATCGTCATCATCATCACTGCCATCAGCAGTAGCAGCATCAAACTCATCAGTGTCATCATCACCATCATATCATCATCATAAATGTCATCATCATCATCATCATCATGAGTGTCATCATCATTATTATATTTATCATTGTTATCAACATTGTCATGTTCTTCTTCTGGATCATCATCATCATCATGACTGTTATCATCATCATCACTGACATCAGCAGTAGCAGCATCAAACTCATCAGTCATCATCATCTTGGGGCAGTGGTGTCCCGGTGGTAGGGTGCAGGATTAGTGATCCCAAGGTCGGGGGTTCAAGCCCCACTATCAACGGGTTGTCACTGCTGTCCCCCCAATGCAGCTAACTGGGTTATCAAATGCCGGCCATGTCTCCCACTGTCTGTGGTGAGAGGAATGTAAAAGAACCATTGCTGATTTTAGTCAAGAGTAGACTACATTGCCGTCAGCGTGTTTCTACCCTGCGATGGCCTGGTGAGCTGTCCAGGGTGTACTCCGCCCTCGCCCAGAGTCTTCTATTGTCCTCATCAATATTCATCATCATCATCATCATGACTGTCATCATCATCATCACCACCAGTGCCATCAGCAGTATCAGTCATCATCATCACCGTCATCAGTATTGTCCTCATCATCATTATATTCATCGTTGTTATCAACATCTTCACCTGGATCATCATCATCATCATGACAGTCATCATCATCATCACTAGCAGCATCAAACTCATCAGTCATCATCATCTTCATCATCATGATCATCAATATTGTCCTCATCATTATATTTGTCCTTGTTTTCATCATCATCATCATCATCATGACTGTTATCATCATCATCATCATCATCATCACTACCACCACTGCCATCAGCAGTAGCAGCATCAAACTCATCAGTCATCATCATCATCATCATCATCATCATCATAATCATCATCATCAGTATTGTCCTCATTATCATTATATTCATCGTTTTTATCGACATGGTCATCTTCATCTGGCTCATCAGCAGCAGCAGCAACAACAAAAACATCATAATTATCAAAAAAACACAGCCTGTCATCTCTCTGTACATCAAGAGTTATTTGGATAATTAAGGCTTCTTAGCTCCATATAAGTGTTTCTACTTGGAACCTTTATGGGTTTTGTCCAGAGGGACAACATAAAGAACCCTTAAAATTGGCAGATTTAACATACCTGTGTAAACTGTGTATGAGAAGTTACTCTATGGTACAATACGCAACACGATCCAAAAGCCCCAATGCTACATATTAATAAACGCAACACAAGCTGTATTTTAAATGGTCGGGTTAATTTTATAATGCACTATAAATTAGATTGAATAATTGTAGTGTGGGTCGCATAGTGGTGCAGTGGGTAGTGTTGCTGACTCATTGCTCTGGGTTCTTCTGGCTGGAACCTGAGCTTGGGTTACACTGTGTGTGGAGTTTCACGTGTTCTCTTCATGTCCATGTGGATTTGCTTTTGATTCTGCCAAAATCATAATGCTAGGTGGATTGGCTATGATAAATAATCCGTAGTTGTAAATGAGTATCTGTGTAGTGCCTCATGCCATATTCCTGTGATATGCTCTGGATCCACTGCCACCCTGCCCAGGATAAAGAGGTTACTGAAGATGAATGAACGGTAATATTATACCAAAAATGCTTGAAAGTTCTGAGCCTCTGGAATAGATTACAGCTGATAAAGTACCCCAGTCATCCTGTGTAAGTAAAAATAATAATAAAATAAGCCAATATGTCAGCTGTCATCCCAGATGAAAGAGTGAATGTGTATGAAATAAACGTCATCATCTTCATCTTCATCCGCTTGTTCCGGGGTCGGGTCGCGGGAGCAGCAGCTTAAGCAGTGAGGTTCAGACGCCCCTCTCCACAGCCACTTCCTTCAGCTTTTCCGAGGAGACACCGAGGCATTCCCAGACCAGCCAAGAGATGTAGTAGTCCCTCCAGCGTGTTCTGGGTCGACCCCGTGGTCTCTTCCCGGTTGGACATGCCCGAAACACCACACCAGGGAGATGTTCGGGAGGCATTCTAATCATATGCAGGACCCACCTCAACAGGCTCCTCTCAATGCAGAGGAGCAGCAGTTCTACTCCGAGCTCCTCGCGAATGAGAGAACTTCTAACCCTGTCTCTAAAGGAGAGCTCCGCCACCCTGCGAAGGAAGCTCATTTTAGCCGCTTGTATTCGTGATCTTGTTCTTTCGGTCACTACCCAAAATAGACTGATTATGCTAATAAACCTATGTAAATATCACTGTGTCAGAATCATGCGGATAGTGGTTAGGATGTCCGCCTCACTGCAAAAAGGTCCTGGGTTCGATTCCCAGGCTCGGTTTCTGTGTCGGGTTTGCATGTTCTCCCAGTGCTTGCATGGGATTTCTCTGGGTACTCCAGTTTCCTCCAAAAGTCCAAAGGCATACACTTTAGGCTAATTGGTTGTTCCAAATTGCCCCTAGATGAGAGTAAATGGTTGAATGTGTGTTTGTTGGCCTGTGATGGACTGGTGAGCTGTTCAGTGTGGCCAGAGTTGGCTGAGATAGACAGTATAGCAAATGGATGGATGAATGGATGGAGTTAGGGGCTGGTACTCAAATGAAGAGTTGTGAATGGCCCTGTGATGGACTGGCGAGCTTTCGCCCAATGTCGGTTGAGATAGGCACCAGCCTGCCCATGATTAAGATTAAGCAGTTCGGCAAATGAGTGAGAGAGCGAGTATCACATAGAAGTAGATAAGCACAACTCTTCTCATAACCACCATCCCTGACCGTCATGAAATCCGTGGATGGAATTTAGTCGTAAGGTTTTAAAGTGGATATTAAATGTAGCTGAGCTAAGATCCTAACAGCCAGCTGAAGAGATTTCCAATTAAAGCTTTTATCTTTGAAAGAATCAGTGGCCGAGGCAGAGGCGCTCACGCTGGTAATAGAACTGATTACTCTGCCAGAATCTGTTATTCTCCACCAGTCTGGCCTGTAATTAAAGTCCTCTTTTCCATTTTAGCCAATTTACCATCAGTGATATATTAAATACTTTGCTATAAATTAACCCTGTCATTAAAAAGGAACTAAGTGCCTTTCTTTGTGACTTGCTTTGCTTTTTCTGCTGTGAGCACTAACTCAGCCTGGACAGCTGTCACTCACCTTTACCTCAACCAAACAGATAATAGATCAATTACATTCTGACTTCAGCCAGACATCATTTCCTGTCTCTGTCAGTCATTTCTCGTTACGGGCGTCAGGATGAAAATATTAAAAGTGAAGGGAGTAATAGCTGACGTCCGGTCTCCAGGGTGTATTTCTGTCAACACACAATGATTTTTGGGATGGCTATAATGGAGTTGCAGCATGAAATAACTTCCCTTGTGGGAGTAATACTGTATAGCAAAAAAAAAATTTTTCGTGAGTTTTCTCCGGGTACTCTGGTTTCCTCCCACAGTCCAAAGACATGCACGCTAGGCTAATTAGCTGTTACACTAAGTGTGAGTGTGAGTGCGAGTGTAAATGGTTTTGTGTGTTGGTCCTGCGATGAACCCCACCAGACAGTTTTCCCTGATCACATGACCACCACTAAACAGAGAGGGCAAAATCCACCATGCGCTTCCTCCAAGGCATGTAAAGCCAACCAAACTTTCCAAACTGCTGCTCAAGTAACTTCAAGGTTGGCGTTACATACTCAGATGAAAGCACTCTCTGCCCACTTCTGCATGCATGAGCTCACAGATGTCCATGATTGGTTAATGTTGTTGTGATTGGTAGGGGAGAGTGAGTATGCCACCCTTCCCTCCCTGAGAACATGGCCAAATGTGCTCTCTTGGTCTCCTGGCCAGGAGTCGTGGTGGCTCAGTGGTTAGCACTGTCACATTACAGCGGGAAGGTTCTGGGTGTGAATCATGTGACCAACAAGGGTGTTTCTGTGTGGAGTTTGCACATTCTCCCCATGCTTGTGTGGGTTTCCTCCAGGTGCTCCGGTTTCCTCCTACAGTCCAAAAACATGTCGATTATGTCAACTATCTTGCCCACATGTACGAATGTGAGTGTGGATGGTTGTTTGTCTCTGTATTAGGCCTAGTGCAGATAATCAGTTCTTCTGAAGTTGGCTGGGATTGAAGTCAGCTTCCCCCATGATCCTGATGGATAGATGGCGATCTCCTGGGCACACATGGCTGTGGCTTCATCAGGATTTGAATTTGGGATATCCAGATGATGGTACCACTTGGGAGCGAATTGACTGTATTTCCCATCCATGACCAGGAATTTATGGGAGCTAATTGGCCAAGCTCTCACAAGACAGAGGAATGCATGCGCTCCCTTCACTGTCACTCACAACTATCATGGGCGTCTGTGAGATACAATAGCACTTTCCCTCTGAGTGTGTTAGGCTGGCCCCAAATACCGGTTGGTGATGGTCATATGATAGGGAAGGAAATACTTGTTTGGTGGGAATTGGATAAATCATGGCGAGAAAAAAAAAACATGGCAAAAAATAAAAAGTGACCTTGTGAAACAAGGTCAAGGTGACCCACATACAATCCCACCCTATTCACCTCTACACCCATACACTGAATTTGGTGATCATATATCATTTCCTTGCAAAGTTATCCAAAGATATACTAACATTTCGTACGGACTAACAACTCATACAGGCAGAACCCATTTCTATAGCTACTGGTGGTGATCGGAGCTAAAATGATCGCCAACCGTGCCGTGCGTCTTCTATCTCTAAAGGAAAACAAGCTGGACCCATTGGTGCACTCCTCCACCAGAAGGAATCTGAGAGGACATTTTGTCCCAACTAGATTTTAGTAACACTAGTATGAAACAATCTCTAGTCATTCACTTTTATGCACCCTACAGCATGTAAACACCAAACTGATGATGGCAAAATCACTGAGCTGGATTTAACTGATGGTGCTGTTGGCTTTTAGTCTGCTCACACTAAACGATATCCAATTAAATTGTCAGAAATTCACTGTGACACTCGACAGCTCGCTTTCTTGTATCCTCTCAGATGTTACAACAAACAGCATTCAATCCCGGCTGTTTAGCCACCGTGACAAAGTTGTCAGCAACACAAAAGTATTGTGTCAAAACTCTACAACGTACACCTGGTTAAAAGGAAACCTTTTTTTTCATAAAGAGTATAGAAAAACTTACGATTAAATAAAGAATGCCAAACACGCAGTATGTACATTTTTAAAGGTGCATATAGACATAGATTAAAGGAACATTAGAAAATCAGTACTATGTTCTTTTGACTGATTACCTTTATGTTTTGTAAATGCTTTTCTCATCCCTTCAGTACAGCTCCAGAGACCTTACAGAATCCATGCCAAGGCACAGTGAAGCCGTTCTCACAGTTTGTGGTGGCACGAACCCGGACCTCACGGTGATCCCCCCCCTCCATTTGTCACCAGTCTTCAAATCTCTTTATTTTCCCATGTAAAGATTATATTTTCTGCTTGGATTGAAATAATGTGTGTAAAGGCATCAACTGGTAAATTTAGTTCATTCATTCGTTTTCCAAACCCCTTTATCCTTCATTAGGGTCACGGGTAGCCTGGAAACCATCCCAGCTGACTTCACATAAAGGCAGAGTACACCCTGAACAGCTTGCCAAACCTCTGCACCCCCAACACCGACACAAACATTCACACTCACACCTAGGGGCAATCGAAAATATTCAATCAGCCTAATGTGCATGTCTTTGGACTATGGGAGGAAACCAGAGCACCCAGAGGAAACCCTCACAAGCATGGAGAGAACATGCAAACTCCACACAGAAACGCCCACGCCGGACCTCCCTGCTGTGAGGCAGATGTGCTAACCACTATGCCACCCTACATGTGATCATTTCCAGTAAAATTTAGTTTCACACATATATAGACTCCAACATGAAGCTTGTCACCCAGTTGGTGTTTAATTTTTATTCATTTATTTATTTATTTACAATTTTGCCAAGTTTTCTGTGAGAACGCGTCACAGTGTCAGGATTTGCGAGAGTGAAAGAATTTGCGCATTCACACCGCACAATTCAGCAACATTATTTGCTGCAGTTGATTAAGTGTGCTGAACATATGGTCTGTGTGGAAAAATAATTCCTCCTAGTCGTTATGTGAATGTGTTGACATTCATGGGAAAGAGACAGTTTATTTTAGAAGCATGCAATCATGGCATCTGTATTAAGTCTTTGGATCGTACAGTGTTACATGCTATTGGACATGTTCGGCGAGTGATTTAAGTAGTGGACATTTTGCAGAGCTCAGATAGTGCTGTCTACAAATGTTGTTTATATTAATGAACTCATTCAAATATTGTTTTTTTATTATCAAATTAGACAGGTGGTTGTATTAGTGATGTGCCACATAATCTAAGTCTAAAGCCTTGTTCACACAGGAAGCGACAAGCAACCATGCAAAGTCGATGATCGGCGACGAGAGGTGACAAGAGGCAACATTTTCTCATGTGACAAAAAGTGGGCGGGCGTGGAGTTCATCTGTGTTGAATTTTTACGCTACACGAGTTGAGCGATTACCAATCAGAGCTTAAAGATACTGTTGAATAACAGGTGTTTCCAGACACGGAGTTTGCCGTATTATTTCCGTGTGGAAGCCATAAACACAAGTTTAAATGACCCACTCACATCAACTTTTATGAAGAGCTTATAGTCGTGTGTAAATATCCTGTACTTTATGACTACACACAGAAATTTTTTTAAGGATAATAACCTGATACGTAATGACTGCGTCTACGTTTCTGAAACAGTCGGCCCTTCTTGTGAGTTTATAATTATCGATGTTTATTTAGAGCTACATGAAATGCACATTATGTGGGTTGGGCAGTAGCTCGAGTGCATGGCTTTGCTAGTATCTTTTCCTACTGAATCGTGTTAACAGCTACATTTTAACAAATATAAATAAATCAGTAGATAAAAACTGTGTGCAGTTCAGAATAAAGTACTACTGAAAGTGTATTCTGTCTAAACGAAGCTCTGGAACAAGTCTACGGTTCTCTCCGTGATGATACCGAGTTTGTATCTTTGGGTGACCCCAGCAGGAACGGTGACGTCGTTGGTGCTCTTTCTAAAATAGAGTGTGGAGATTCATGATTCCTGGTTCATGATGCACAAGAGTCTCTGTTCTATACTTACTGTGTGATTCCTGGGCTCGGGATGTTTCTGTGTGGAGTTTGCATCTCCCCGTGCTTGCTTGGGTTTCCTCCAGGTAAACTGGTTTCCTCCAACAGTTCAAAGACATAAACAGTAGGCTAACTGGCTGTTCCAAATTGCCCCTAGGTGTGAGTGTGAGTGTGAATGGTTGTGTAAGTGTTGGCCCTGCGATGGCCTAGCGTGCTGTCAGGTTGTACCCCGCCCTCACCCAGAGTTGGCTAAGATAGGCTCCAGCCTCCCCGTGACCCTAGCTGAATTAAGCTGTTTGGCAAGGGGGCTCCCGAGTGGCGCATCGACAAGCTGCACGACTATCAACCCAGAGATCACAAGTTCGAATCCGGGTTGATGCCATAGCCATCCATGACCAGGAGTCCATGGGAGCTGATTGGCCGAGCTTTCACGGGAGGGAGGGATGGCATACGCTCACTTCCCTATTACTCACAGCGATCACCAGCCAATCATGGGCATCTGTGAGCTCATTCGTATGAGGGGGCGGATAGCGCTTTCCCTCCGAGTGTGTTAGGCCGCCCCCAAATACGCATGCGCAGCAGTTAGAAAAGAGGCGGGCGGCAGCATCAAATGTCACGGAGGGGGCATGTGCTTGCTTACGCCCCTCCCTGGTCGGTGGTGGTCGTGTGATAGGGAAGGAAAAAAGTTGATGGGTGGGAATCGGAAACGACTAAATTAGGGAGAAAAATGGGGAAAAATCCAAAAAATAAAATAAAATAAAAAATAAGCTGTTCGGCGAGTGAGTGAGTGATATTTAACAATCACAGTATTTGTTTTTGATATTTTTCAAAATTCTATAAAAAAAAAAAAAATTTGTGTTTAATTTCCCAGATTTTCAATGTGGCCTCTGAGTTTTAGACCCCATTCTATCTGCAGTCAGTTCAAAGATTTATTTTTACCAGGCAACATAAAATCCACCTGCCTAATATTTTGTAGGTCCCCCAAAACACCTCTGACCCATCTAGGCATGGACTCCACTAAACCTCTGAAGGTGTGCTGTGCTTACTGGCACCAAGATGTTCGCCGCTTTGAATCCTGGAAGTTGATACGTGCAACCTCCATGCATTGGTCTCATTTGTCCACCACATCCCACTGATGCTCTATCACACTGAGATCTGGGGAATCAGGAAACCAAGTCAATACCGTGAACCCTGTGTCATGCTCCTTAATCCATTCCTGAACCATTTTTTCAGTATGATAGGCAGCATTATCCTGCAGACAGCATTTAGTGCTATTAGAAAATATCACTGCTATTAAGGGGTGTACTCGGTCTGCGACAATGTTTGGGTAGGTGGTGCGTGTCAAAGTAACATCCGCATGAATGCCAGGTTTCCCAGACCATCATATTGCCTCCTCCTCAATTTGCATCCTAATGCCATCTCTTCTGCAACACCGTCTGCCCACATGTCCACATGCCCATTGTAGGTGTTTTCGGCAGTGGGCAGGGGTCAGCATGAGCACTCTGATTGTTTTGTGGCTACGCAGCCCCATATGCCTAAAGCTGTGACACACTGTGTATTCCGACACCTTCCTATCATAGCCCGTATTATCTTTTTCAGCAGTTCTTGCTGTAGCAGCTCTTCTGTGAGATCAGACCTCTGGGCTTTGCTTCATTCCCAACCTTTGGGGAGACTTGGGTATCTGTGACCCCGTGCCAGTTCGCCAGTTGTCTTTCCTTGGACTCCTACCTGTGGAGGGTAATATACAGACTTAGGCATTTCCAAAAAGCAGAGCTCCCCATGAGATTTTTGTGGGCAGTGTTCTTTTCCATTCATAATTAATTCATTCTTCTGTCAGTATTTAAGCCATGTTCTGGAGTTTGAAAAACTATCCAGAAAAATCGGTGGAAGCCTTGCCAAAAATACTCTGTAAAATAATTTTAACTTCCGGTTGTTTGAATGTCTGCGATGGTCTGGGGAACTGTTCATCATGTACCCTGCCTTCGCCCAGTGTCAGCTGAGATAGGCTCCAGCCTCCTGCGATCGTATTGAATTAAGCAGTTTGGCAAATAACGAATGAATGAATGAATGAATGAATGAGGCGGCACGGTGGTGTAGTGGTTAGCACGTTTGCCTCACATCAAGAAGGTCCTGGGTTTAATTCCGGAGCTCGGGCGTTTCTGGCCCTGCAATGGTCTGGCGAGCTGTTCAGGGTGTACCCCGCCCTCAACCAGGGTCGGCTGAGATGGGTGCCAGCCTCCCTGGACCCTAATTAGAAATAAGCGGCTTAGAAAATGAATGAGTACAGGACATGCTGTTATAGGAAATTAATCAACTTCAGCATGATAAGAGTAATTATCCATGTTATATTAGTGTTATATTCCTTAGTGTGTTTCCTTAAGTGTGACACAGTACATACTAGTGTGTAAGAGGGGGATTTGCTTCCATGTCTCGTTTGTTGTGTCTCTGCAAACATGAACGTGAAGTTCCAAGTATTATATGATGACAAATCAAATAGCACTGCTGAGAAATAAGAGTTAAAATAAATATCCAGTGTGATAATACATTCTATCTTATAATAGATTCTCAGCTCTGACAGTTATATATTTATTAACATGAAAAATGAATATTAAACTGAGGTTAGTGCAATCAGTGAAGCTGAGGCGGCATTATGAGTTGAAGGTCTTTATTTACTGACATAAAATGAGTCCACTGAGATCATGTTTAATAAGAAAGGCTTTAAATACAGTCTGTGGGTTGAACGTGGTTTATATTGAAAAGTCATACAAAATCTAACGTACGATCTTTTTAAATGTATTTAAATTGTCGTTCTCGAGAGATTCTGGCATGTGGCCTCACCACTTTCTGAAAGTGTAGTGTGGTTAAAAATAATTTTTAGATCACCTTGCAACAGAAACTTTTGCATAACATAATTTTTGTGAAATACTCACGCCTCTAGTTTCTCATACGGCTATGAATGAACGATGAGTTAAGTAAGTTTTCTGTATTTCATTAAATACATACCATCGTTCATGTTTTAGTGTATAGAATTTATTTCCTTCGAAATGCCAAATATTATAATGTGATACACACACACACACACACACACACACACACACACACACACACACACACACACACATCCAATGCCAAATTCCTTTCTCTCCTACTCCTCGAATCCATAAGGAAAAAAATGAACAACTCTATACAGTC
>JBCNYH010000010.1:20105863-20122112 GCA_039654325.1 Tandanus tandanus
GTGTGTGTGTAGTACCTGGACAGAGAGTGATGGCATCAGGTATGAAGGAGCAAATACAGCCGAAAATAAATGAAGACTGGTTTCTTAAAGAGAAAGTATTTACTCAGGTTTGTTGATGGTGTGACAGGATGTTTTATGTCCTGAGGTGCCCCAATGCCTGTGGTACCCTCTGTCTCTCTCTTTTAGTCGTGCTGTCACAGCTAGACCTGCCAGAGTGCTTGCTTTCATTCTCTCACAATGTACACACTGTTATAGTACTGTAGGTCAAGAGCATATCGAATAATCTGTCCTCTCTATCTCTCTCTCTCTCTCACTATCTCTCATTCACTGTCTGTCGAGTTGGATGTGCACTCCTGCGGCATGATGGGATGCTGGTGCCTGATCCTGAAACTATTCTACTGCTGTGGCTCATCTCTCTCCTTTGGATCTGCCTGATTCATCCTGATATTTTTTTTCTGCTTGAAGTTTTTGCACTCTCGCTCGCTGGGAACGGTTTCGCATGGAAAAATTTTTCCACCCGAAGTCTCCGCTTCGATTCAGTGCAACACTGTAGATTTGTATGTGAGAACTGCTGCTGTAAGACAATCCTGAGGTCATTCCAGGACACATATTCACAAGTGAGCATCCTTTCAACACATGACTTAAGTTTCAGAGTAAGGTTTTCCAACCCTGGTCCTTGAGGACTCCCTGCCTTGTTCATTTTAGGGTTTTGCTTCTTTCCAACACACCTGATTTAACTAATTAGCATAATTTAATATGATTTGAAGTGTGTGTGTGTGTGATAGAGCAGGAAAAGCACTAAAATGTGCAAGACAGGGGTCCTCCAAGACTTAGAAGATGTGTGAGGCAGGAATTGCTCTAGATCTGCATATAATTGACACTGAGCATGAAATCACAGACACAACACCCCACAAGGGGTGGCATGGTGGTGCAGTGCTTAGCACGTCTGCCTCACAGCACAAAGGTTCTGGGTTCAAGTCCCAGGCTCAGTGAAGGTGTTCCTGAATGCAGTTTGCATGTTCTCCCTGTGCTTGCGTGAGTTTTCTCCGGGTACTCCAGTTTCCTCCCACAGTCCAAAGACATGCACATTAGGCGAATTGGCTGTTCCAAATTACCCCTAATTGTGAATATGAGTGTAAATGGTTAAGTTTGTGTGTGTTGGCCCTGTGATGGACTGGCATGCTGTTCAGCGTGTACTCCATCTTCAGCCAGAGTTGGCAAAGATAGGCTCCAGCCTCCCTGTAACCATAGTAGGACACATCAGCTCAGCAAATGAATAGTAGAAATAATCTTTGTTTTTATTTATTATATTATATGACAGCACAAGTGAATAAGTGCTAATCCTCATTCATTCATTCATTGATTTTCTAAGCCGCTTAATCCTAATTAGGGTCGCAGGGAGGCTGGCACCCATCTCTGCCGACTCTGTGCGAGGGCAGGGTACACCCTGGACAGCTTGCCAGACCATCGCAGGGCCAACACACAAACAACAACCATTCACACTCACACTCGCAGCTAGGGGTGATTTGGAGTTTTTATTTTTATTAATGTGTTGTTTCCTGTATAATTATAGGGGGGTTGTTTTTGTTTTTTGATGAGAGGAAATCGTTTATCAGTATGAAACAGTCGATCAGCGTACAGCATGGTAAGAACTGATCGACTCGGCATAACATTATATAATCATGACTCCCCCTCCCAACACCCCTTCTCTATTCCCCTCGGTGGATGCTGTGATTTGAATAAGATATATGATGAAGCAATATCACATTGGCGACGTCTCATCGCACAGCTCACCCACGACTGACTGACATGGCACTGAATTCTACTGAGCTTCTTCAGATGAGATCTGATGATGTGATTTTTTTAAAGGCCTCCCAGGAGGGTTATGATAAGAATACGCTTTACATTTTCATCTTTAACTCGCATATATTTTTCATAACTCATCGTCCTAATTCAGTGCTTCGGTCTCAAAGCGAACTTGTCCTGCATCCGAACGAGGCTGTGTGTGTGTGTGTGTGTGTGTGTGTGTGTGTGTTTTGGGGGGGGGGTGTCATGCAAAATGAAATCTGTTATCTGTTACTGTGTTAATAATACACTTCTCTCCTTGAGTCTTTGAGGTTATTGTATGAACACACAGCACCACAGGGTGGTCACAGACGAAAAAGGTTTTGCACAACAGCAGAAAAAATGGTTATTTAAAAAAAATATGTAATATCAGATCCGTGATGATTTATGATTTATTTGGAATGATTTATCTTTTTAAATGGAGTTCTGCGTGTAAACCATCTCTGGAGACTAAAGAGAAGTGAGTATGGATTTATTCCATATGATATTTATACATATTTATTATTTAGAATAGAAGGAAGAAGAAGAAGAAGAAGAAGAGCTTTTTACTATTTTATCCAGACACAAGTCTCGCCTCTTGGTGAAATTCTCAGACTCCCAAAGCCTAGGTCTAATCCACTTTTATTGCATTTCTATCTCCTTCATATAGCATGCCTTCTGGAATTGAAAATGAATTAATAAATGTATGGAGTGTAAAATTCACTCATTTGTCGAACCGCTTGATCCTACTTGGGTCTCAGGGACTATCGAGGCTGTGGAGCCTGACACATAAACTGAATAACACTAATTATTATTCAGATGTTCTTGTTTCTGATTGGTCTAAAGCCATCAAATAATTCTTGGTATTGCATCACTGCCATTGGATAACTGAATTATTGCATCACTGCCATCGGATAAGTTAAATGATTATTGCCATATTCGCACACACGACACACATAACGTGACTGTCTATTTTGAAAATATTAATTCGTTAATTTGCTAAACCGTTTAATCTTACTAGGGTCGCGTGGAAGCTGGAGCCTATCTCAGTCGACTCTGGGCGAAGGTGTGGTACACGCTGAACAGCTCGCCAGACCACTGAAGGAGCAGCACACACAAATATTCACACGCACATTCACACCTAGGGGCAATTTGGAACAGCCAGTTAGCCTAATGTGTATGTCTTTCACCTGTTGGAGGAAACCAGAGTACCTGTAGGAAAACCATGCAAGCACGGGCATGACATTCAAACTCCACACAGAAACGCCTTCTCCGTGCGTGGGACTCGAACCAATGCTGTGAGGCGGATGTGCTAACCACGACACCGCCGTGCCGCCCAAGTGTAGATTTGTGCCGCATAAAATTCCTCAGCACCATCTGACCAATCAGATTGGAGAATTCCACAGCTATAAGAAGGGCTAATTAAGTAACAAGTCGATGCACATATTACATCAAGACGCGAGCTTAATCAGTGCCAAAGGTGATGCGGCTCAGCAGGGCGGTGTATATGTGCCCACGGAGAAAGAAAGGTCTGCTATACCACCCACTCTGTGATAATCTACATTTACAAGTACACATCAGATTAAAGCATTTTAATTAGCAGTCCAGCCTTGCGGTTTCTATTCATCACAAACACTTGAGCACTTCCTCTCCCACATCTGACAAACACAGGAATCAGTCTTGAGGAGCCTGAAAGGACCCCTGTGGTGAACAAAGTGCGAAAACAAGTGTTTGTGCTTAATCAAATGCCTCCCCCTCAACATCGACCTCGTTGCTTCGACTTGATGGAGCCTCCTCTTCCACCTCCTCTTCTTTCCTCCACCCTAAAAACGAAATGATGAAGGCACATCACGGGGCGTCTGTTGAACAGGCCAAGTCCTGCTGAGAAAGCTTTGCCAGAGCCTTTAGCTTTGTTGGGTGTTCCTTTTTTTTTTTTCTTTTTTTTTTTTAATAAACACTTCAGTGAAACCTATCACAGATTGGATTTATAAAGGGCTTTCAGGAACTTCCACCCCCACAGAGCTCTGATAGATTCTGGCTGAGACGAGATAAAGTGAGCCGCCGCAGAAGCTCGCCGTAGGGAGTGTGCGAGAGAGCTGAACCTGAGCGCTGACAGAGTGAGGACACCCACTTAGCACATGCATCACCGCTGTCACTGTCATCGAACTGCTGCTGGTATTACTGGGGGAATAGAGTGTGCGTGGGTGCGTGAGTGCAAGTTCGTTATGGCAAGCATAAATAATCACGTGCAGACACCTTTGCACCTTTTAAAGGTATAGTGAGGGATTTTGATGGAAGCTGCATAGCTAAAGCTATCTGGATGGAAAAGAGGAATTCATTATACCTCTCCTCACAACACACACAGACACATATCAGTATATAAAAGGCTTGAACAGCTGAATGCTAGCAGCAAGAGACAGACTTTTCAGACTTCACAGGCCGTGACTGACAGGCGAGTACGAATGCATCTTTTCCTGATTGTCCATGTCATTAGTTTTTACTTTCGATAAGGGACACAGGGACCCAAGTGACTCCTCAGATCAGACATTTTACTAAGGCTGCTGAATAGATAACGTTACCACATGCATGAAAATAAAAATTATTAGAAAAGTATAGGATCACGGTATAGCTGTATATGATTGATGGTGTTAATCTTTAAAATTTTCATTGACGATTCACGTGATCTACTTCATCCTCATATTCATCTTCATTAAAATGAAAAAAAATAAAGAAAATCAGGAATAAGAGTTGGCTACTAACATTTACCGACGCAACGAACTGTCTTGTTGCAAATTATTCATCAGGGCGGCACGGTGGCGCAGTGGTTAGCGCGTCCGCCTCACAGCAAGAAAGTCCCGGGTTCGATTCCCGGGCTCGGGGCGTTTCTGTGTGGAGTTACGTGCATGTTCTCACTGTGCTTGTGTGGATTTCCTCCGGGTACTCCGGTTTCCTCTTACAGTCCACAACATGTTTCCAAAATCATGCACAGTAGGCTAATTGGCTGTTCCAAATTGCCCCTAGGTGTGAGAGTGAGTGTGAATGGTTGTGTGTGTGTTG
This sequence comes from Tandanus tandanus, assembly GCA_039654325.1. Lineage (NCBI taxonomy): Eukaryota > Metazoa > Chordata > Actinopteri > Siluriformes > Plotosidae > Tandanus > Tandanus tandanus. The sequence continues at coordinate 20,110,745 of JBCNYH010000010.1, forward strand.
GCCCAGGGACGGCCTGGCGAGCTGTTCAGGGTGTACCCCGCCTTCGCCCAGAGTCCGCTTTAACTGCTTTAACCACATCCTCTTTAACTGCTTAAACAGAGTTTGCATGTTCTTCCCGTGCTTGGGTTTCCTCTGGGTACTCCGGTTTCCTCCCACAGTCTAAAGACATGCACATTAGAATAATTAGCTGCCCCTGAGTGTGAGTGCCAGTGGTTGTGTGTGTGTGTGTGTTGCCCTGCAATGGCCTGTCGAGTTGTTCAGGGTGTACAGCGCTTTCGCCCAGAGTCGGCTAAGATAGGCTCCAGCCTCCCCGTGACCCTGATAGGATTAAGCAGTTCAATGAGTGAGTGAGTGAGTGGGGAATACCGTATGTGCAGTTTTGTAATTTATTCAACACGTACACACTGTCCAAAATCTAAAATATTTCAACTGCACCTTTATATACCGGATAATGTAGGCCAAAAGAATCTGTTCTGTACTGTGTCCCACATACCACATGCAAAAAAGGAAAAGAAAAAAAAGGAGTGAATAAAACAATCTCCAGCTTCAGTCTCATTCACTTCCTTCTTCCATGGTGGGCCATGATGGATATTATTGTTGTGTTTAATTACAGTTTAATGGCTAATTCAATGTGTACTTTTAAAGAAACGGTTTCTAAATGAACTAATATGTTTAATATGATTGTTTTCCTTTAAATAAACAGTTAAGAAGAGAAATGTAGATAATTAAGCCACTCCTGCCATTAGTGTATTAACACCGCACTCTTGGGTTGTGGGCACAATTTTACACTAAAAGTTTCCATATTTGGAATTATAATAACTTAAAAGAAAGAAAGAAAGAAAGAAAGAAATACAGCAGGCCAAGAAGGTAAATGCACTGACATTGGAATTTGACTGACAGATCTCAGGCATTCAACTCACCAGGGTAATCTTGCACCATGAATTAAAAAAACTGACATACTGATCATTATTCATTCAAGAGATTTTCTCATTTCTGATTGGTGGAAAGCCACCAACTAATTCTTGGTATTGCATCATTGCCATCAGATAACTGAATTATTGTACTGTTGCCATAGGAAAAGTTGAATGATTATTGCATGATTGGCACGCACAACATAGTAACCTTCTCGGAGGGTGTTATAACAACCCGTCGACTGAATAATTCTCTATATCATACTTCGCCTCATTCAGTTATTGTTTATTATCTGATTACAGTGCAACCTGCGAAGTAGTAGGATGTATTAGCCAGAAAATGAACAGTCAGTTCTCAAACTTGATGTGTTGAAAGCAGGAAAAATGAGCAAGTGTACATATTAATCATAATCAATGCAAGTACACACTTTCAAATATCAGTGAATATTTATTCCTTTAAAACATCCAAAAACTGTAATGTAAAACAAAAATATTTTAATATATAATATTAATATACACATCCCACATAAAAAGCAGAGAGAAAGTGAGCTGCCGCTCAACCATGAAAAGCTCTCATGGTAATTTCTTCAGTAAATAAACACACATTACTTACAGTGATTAATCATGGTCAGGGAAATGATCATGATTTGCATAGCTACCAAAGGTGCTTCAAGGAAGGACAACCAATGAACTGGCCAAAGTGTCGTGGTTCCCCAAGGCACACTGATACATGTGGGGAGTGAAGGCTAGTACTTCTGGTCTGATCCCACAGAAGAGCTACTGTAACACAAACCGCTTAAACTGTTAATGCTGGCTATGACAGAAGGGAGTCTGAACACAGTGCATTACATGTGGGTGTGTGTGTGAGATGTGAGATGCGCTATGGAAAGAAGGCAGAACAACAAATCAGTGCGATGCTCTGGGCAATGTTCTGCTGGGAAATCTTGGGTGCTGGAATTCATAAGGATGTTACCTTGACATGTACCACCTACCTCAATTTTTTTTTTGCAGACCAAGTAAAACCCATCATAGCAGCAGGATTCTGTTATGGCAGTGGTGTCTTTCTGCAGCATAATGCCCCTTGCCAGACAGCGAATGGTTTTAGGAACACGACAAAGACAAATCCAATCTGTGGAGGCCTCAGATAAAAAAATTAGACTTGAAGGACCTGCTGCTAGCTTCTTGGTGCCGGATACTACAGCACACCTTCACAGGTCTAGTGGAGTCGTTGCCTGTGTGGGTCAGAACTGTTTAGACAGAACACAGTTTTGGTGGTTTTAATGTTATGGCTGATTATATAGTATATACAGTATATAATACTGAAGTCTTCAATAATTATTACTGTTACTCATTGTTTTTGATCATGGGTTCATATTTCAGAAAAACAAAGATCTCAAACATTTTTTTAAATTAAGTTGAGATTATTTGTAGGAAAAAGCAGCAGTCTGGAACACTGGAAAAGGTGGACTGACCGAGCCAGGGACATTTAAATCCACTTGGGCAAATATGAGATTTGGTTGATTTATGAATTGCTCGCACAAAAACTTCCTCCAAAGACCATTTGGAACGCAGTGTTATAGAAACTGTGTGTGTGGGTATGGGTTGGGGTATGTGGAACAAACTGTAAGAAAGAGTATTCTGTAGATTCTTTTTCCTTTTATGGTAATTTATTTAATTAGCTAACAAATTTGAAAAAAAGAAAAACACAAATAATAAAATTCCTAAATATAATTTTAAAAATTAAGATTTAAGATTTTGATTTAATTATTAATATTTCATGACCCATAACTTAATAACTGTATCTTTTAAATTACATTTAAATGTAATAAATATTATATAAATATTATAACTGAGATGGCTTGCCGAGCTGTCCAGGGTGTACCCCGCCCCCACCCAGACTCGGCTGAGATGGGCCCCAGCCTCCCCGAGACCATAATTATGATTAAGTGGCTTAGAAAATGAATGAACAAATAAATGACTAATTTACTCACTAGGGTGGCACGGTGGTGTAGTGGTTAGCACATCCGCCTCACAGCAAGAAGGTCCTGGGTTTGAGTCCTTTTATAATAATTAATAAAATATAAATATTATAATTAATTTTCAGTTTAATGAAATGTATAATAAAATAAAATTTAGGTACTTATTAAATTATTATTAAATAATTATGTTATATAATATTAATATAATATAATATTGTATTGCATTGCATTGCATTGTTATGTTGTTATATTATATTATATTATATTATATTATAAAACAAATGTTTTTTTCTGCTTGTATGTGATTTCCTGCATGCTACTGCCATCTGCTGTTTATTAAATGTAATTTATACCCTACTAATGTTCAATGTAGAAAACTAATAAATCTACATGTCCAGCACGAGAAAGTACATTTTAAAAATATTAATAGGTACAGAATAAACACAGCAGTCAGTGACTGATTGCTTCTGTAATGAAATGTGTGGACTTACACGCAGACCCAATCATTTATAATAAGTCAGTGATGTAAGAGTTGGGAGTATTATGTTAGTCTGTGATAAGAAAATAGTCAGTGACGGGGTGATGTTGATATGCCCTGATATGAAGTAGTGTTGTTACCTTCTTTCACCGTTTGCATTTATTTATTTATTTATTTTAATTTTTGCAGATGTAGAGAGAATGTGGTTAAGTGTGATGGGGTTTAAAGGGACCCATTCACTTCCCAGGTATATTAAATAAACATGAAATACAGGGTTATGTCAGGGAAATAAAACGAAATCAGCCACAATGTCTTTCTGAAACTATTTGCTTACTCCTGTACGTGAGTATCAGTGTCCCCTGCACCTGGACTCACTGTCTTCATTCATTAATTTGCTGAACCCCTTCCTACTAGGTTCTCTAGGAGGCTGGAGCCTATCTCAGCCAACTGTAGGTGAAGGCAGGATACACCCTGAACAGGTCACTAGTCCATCACAAGGCCAAGACACACACACACACAACCATTCACACTCACACCTAGAGCAGCCAAAAATGTACATGTCTTTGAATGGAGAGAGGAAACCAGAGGGAAGAAACCCACACAACTATGAGGAGAACATGCAAACTCCACATATAAACACCCTTGCCGAGCCTGGGACTTGAACCCAGGATCTTCTTGCAGTGAAGCAGACATGCTAACCACTATGCCACCATGCCTCCTGTCATGTGGTCTTGTTATTGCAATTGTAAACAGGCACAGAACCAAGTAAAGATGTAAAACAGGTGATAAAGAGATACTAAGCGGGTGATCTGGAATGGTTTCACAGGGAATTCTTTGTATTCAGCTAAAATGAACTGATAATGGAAGATAAAACACAGAACATTCACTAGTTTACTATAAAAAAAATCCAGATCTCATTTCATTAGACTTTATTAGACGAAGCGCATTAATCCTGGAAGTACTGTCAGAGCTGCTGTTTGAGAAAATGAATCAATTCCAAAATGAATCAATTCCACGGTGGTATAAAAGAGTTGATTACATCAGCTAACACAGTCTGCTTTACAGCACACATTTCCTTAAAAGTGAACTACGTACAACGTCCAACCTTAATCATGGAGCCTGTTTACACTGGGGTCGTTTCATGAGTATCAGCATTATATCCGGATACACGGAGATTAATCACAGAACAATGAAGGTGCACGTGCAGCCAAGACACATTTAAAAAGCATTTAACTGAAGTGAAACCTCGCATTATTCTACAATTTAATGTCCATACTCTGTGCAATATGATAGCGGAAACTGTGACTTTGTGTTATTCTCACTTCTACTTTAATGCCTAAATTGTTAACTTGGGTTTCTAAACATCTGCTGTGTTGGTTATTTAGTTTGGGACAATTTCCATTCATTAGAAGTTACTTGTTTAGTTGATTTCAGCCAGCTGGCGACACAGCCATCACACTTTAATGTCATTTCTCTTAAACAGTTTATATGCTTCCAGATGGCTAGAAAAGCATTTGCGGCTTACATTTATGTCTCCTGCTATTTAGGAATTATGCTCTGTTTGTTCTGTTTTTCCTCTTTCCCTGCTGGTCTGTTTTTCCTTTCGGACTTTGGTTTTGACACAAGTTTGGTAATCACAGCGTTTCATGGTTTCTGCACCACATGAGGATGTCGGAGGCCATCATTATCCTCACCATGTCTTGGGTTTTTGAATGAGAACGTTGAGAGATGCTGAGTCAATTTCCAGTTTAAACTTTTATCACTTCCAGGCTCGTGCTATACATTTGCCGTCCCACAGGACGGATCCGAGTAGAAGTACTAGCAGTTATTTTTAATGATTTGTGGGTTAATGCTTTGTCTGGGCAGTTTAGTGAGTCAGTTTGCGTATCTCTAATTAGAGCTGCCCTCTATCCACCAACAGTGTTTTGCATAAGTAATCATCTCTTGAAATAATCATCCCCTTGAAATACAGTGCCTTAAAGTATCCATGCCTCTTGGCATTTTCCCTATTTTGTTGGCTTATGACCTGGAAGCAAAATGTATATGGGGGGGTGGGGTATATGGGGGGTTGAATATGTTCATTCTTTTATTTGCTGAACCCCTTAATCCTACAAGGGTCGAGGGAGAATGGAGCCTATCTCAGCCGACTCTAGACGAAGGCTGGGTATGTCTTAAACAGATCACCAGTGAATCACAGGGCAACACACACACACAACTATTCACACCTACACTGTAAAATTTTGCTGTAGATTTAGCAGCAGATTAGTGTAATTTCTTTTTTCTTTTTTCTTTTAGACGCTTTATAGTATGCTACTGTAAACCGACGCCTGTTTTCACAAATCTGGTGGGTACCAAAAAACCCTTTTAACAAAAGTATCACAACTCGATTATACTTCATTTACTGACTGGTATTTTAAACTGGTAGACTGGTATTCTTGTGGGGACTTGTATACTTTGTAGAGCCACCTTTTGTGGTGATTAAAGCCACAATTCTCTTAGGTATGTTTCTGAGAGCTTGGCACATCTAGCCACTGGGATTTTTGCCCATTCCCAAAGCAAAACTGCTCCAGCTTCAAGAACTTCTCTTCCTCAAGAATTTGCTTGTATTCAGCACCATCTGTCATTCCCTCAATTCTGACTAGTTTCCCAGTCCCTGCTGATAAAAAAAACATCCCCACAGCATCATACTGCCACCACCATGCTTCACTGTGGGAAGTGTTGGGTTTGTGCCAAACATAGTGATTCTCATCTGACCAGTCTGACTAGTTTCATCTAACCAGAAGACCTTCTTCCAAATGTTTGGGGAGTCTAATCATGCCTTCTTATTTTTTCTGTAAACAGTGGCTTTTCTCTGGCCGCTTTTCCCTAAAGCCCAGCTCTGTGGAGTGTGGATATATCCACTAGTCTTCACTGTGGAGCATTCCCGCTTCTTCGGGGTTACCTTCAGTCTATTTTTATTCTTACTGATGGTAGTAGTGGTAGTGGTAGTGTTGTTGTAGGTGATTTTGTTGTTGTTGCTGCTGCTGTTGTTGGTTATATTATTGATATTGTTGGTAGTGGTGCTAGTGTATTTGTAGGTGATTTTTTTTGTTGCTGCTGTTGTTGTTATTGCTGTTATTGTTGATGATGTTATTGTTGGTAGTGGTGGTGATTTTGTTGTGGTTGTTATTGTTGATGATGGTATTGCTTTTTGTAGTAGAAGTGGTGGTACTGTTGTACGTAATTTTATTGCTGCTGTTGTTGTTAATGAAGGTGTTGATGTTGGTAGTGGTAATGTTTTGTGATTTTTTTTTTTTTGTTGGTACTGTTGTCAATTATGCTATTGATGTTGGTAGTGGTGGTAGTGTTGTTGTAGGTGATTTTGTTGTAGTTGTTGTGGATGATGATGATGATGTTATTGTTGGTAGTGGTGGTGATTTTGTGGTTGTTGTTGATGATGTTATTGATGTTGACAGAGGAAGTGGTGGGTGTGTTGTGATTTGTTGTTGTTATTGTTGTTGTTGATGTGTATTGTTTAATGATGTTACTGTTGGTAGTGGTGGTAGTGTTGTATGTGATTGTGTTGTTATTGGTGGTATTGATGTTGGTAGTGTTAGTAGTGGTAGTGTTGTTGTAGGTAATTTTGTTGCTGATGATGTTATTGATGTTGGTAGTTTTCGTGGTGGAAGTGTTGTAGGTGGTTTTGTTGATGATGATGATGATGTTATTGTTGGAAGTGCTGGTGATTTTATTATGGTTGTTACTGTTGTTGTTGATAATGATATTGATGTTGGTAGAAGTAGTGGAAGTGTTGTTGTTGATGTTCTTGTAATATTTGTAGAGCTAAGAATGTACAAGTCATTGGGTGTGAGCTGTTACTATAAAAGGCATGTAAAATAACAAGTGCATTAATGTTAACCTGTCATTCTTCCTGTTCTGAGAAGTACACGTGAGTGGGAGTGTTGCTGTGCTGAATACAGTACTGCTGATTCAGTCGGAAGCATGAGGCCATTACACAACCATTCTGAAATTCAATACGACAGCACATCCTCAAGTGAGATATTGCCTTTCTCTTCTTGGCTAGCCACTCGAAATCCGAGGATAATTTTTCCTTGATGTACACAGTGCTAAATGTTCTATGAACAAGAAATTTATATTAAGTGACATTTTGAGCACAATATGGACAAATGTTCTCTTTATTTTTGCTCCACTGGCAGAAGATCTCAGAGAAGCCACATTTTATAGCCTGTCGGCTAGTTGTCTCACATTAAGGTGTCGATTCCAGGTAAAAGCCCTTCCATTAAAACTGTCGCTTCATCCTTTTCATCTTCATCTAATGAGCTTTCATATTTTAACTCAAAAGTTATATTCCTGAAAAGTATGACATCTGCTAATGATGTCACTATTGTTACTATAGGAACCATTTTGAACTAGGGACAACAAAAAAATGCACACCTTCTGACCAGTTGGATTCGATCATTCACCACATGGTGGTGGAATAATGGACATGCCTTTATCATGAAATAAACCAACATCATCCTGAAGGACTTTATTGCATGAGCTAGTAAGCTGGATGACTTACATAAGCCTGAAATCACTCACTCACTCCCTAATTTGCCGAACCGCTTAATCCTACTAGGTTCACGGGAAGGCTGGCGCCTATCTCAGCTGACACTCGGCAGAGGTGGGGTGCACCCTGATCAGCTTACCAGTTCATTGCAGGGCAACACACACAACCATTCACACTCACAGCTCGGGGCAATTTGGAACAAGCAATTAGCCTGCATGTGTTTGGGCTGTGGGAGGAAACCAGAGTACCCGGAGGAAACCCACACAAGCATGGGTAGAACATGCAAACTCCACCCAGAAATGCCAAAGCCCAGGACTCAAACCCAGGACCTTCTTGCTGTGAGGTGGATGTGCCAACCACTAGGCCACTCTGCCGCCCTAAGCCTGAAATTCAAATTAAATTTCTCAGCTGGACAGTTAAGAAAACTTAACTAAACTGATTAATAATTACTGGGACCAGTATAGTCTAGGGGTGGCAAAGTGGCGTAGTGGTTAGCATGTCCACCACACAGCAAGAAGGTCTTAGGTTCGAGTCCCAGACTCGGGCGTTTCTGTGTGGAGTTTGCATGTTCTCCCCATAGAACAACAATAAAGAACAACAATAGAATGAGATTCAACAGATAACATGAATGTTTAGTTGTCTGTCAAACTCACAGCAAAAAATATGGTACAATATCAAGCCCTGTTTGCTGTACATGTTGAACTGGATGAAATCGGGGTATCAGGTGCCAATGGGGGCTATGTGAGTTGTGGGTTGTGGACTCATGAACTGCCGGTCTGAAATGTCATAATGTCATATATTTGGTCCTCCATAAATCTTATGCAAATTGCTGGACTTCCCGATCACGTAGTGGAATTAATTATTGATCATTTACAGCATCAACATGAATATGAATACAGAAAGTGTAATATCTTTGGAATGAGTGATCGTTTTCCTTTATTTAAAGACAGAAATGGAGAACTGTCCAATGACAGTCTAATGAAATATATATTTAAATTGTTAATGATTATACCTATAGCAGAGCAACTGTATGATTTACTGCACTAGTTGATTACTGGATGATTTATGCGACTGTTGTATGAGAAGTTCATTCACAGAAGGGTGTGTACGATTATTTAATTATTTTATTTTTGGGCCCATCCACTCTGTACGAGTATTGCTCGGCTGTCCTTGAACACGGAACATTGGAACAAAATGTCGGACCTTGAAAAGAAACAAAATGGCCGTCCTAAGCGAAGGGGGGCGTCGAGCCTTCAGGGTCAGCTCGGGACAGGTTGAGACTCGGGACATGTTGAGACAGGTCGAGACTTGTTGAGACATGTTGAGATATGAGGTCATGAGGGGCCAATCAGAGTCAAGAGCTAGAGGATGATAGACCAATCAGAGTGGAATGGGCACTATATAAGCCAATTGCAGATCTGGTTCCACATCCAAGATTTTTCTCTTGGAACAATTTCTTCTGTGTAATTGACTGTATGCTTTTCTTTTTCTAAAGGCTAAATAAACACCTGAAAAATGGATTTGACTCTCTTACGTTGTGAACTGAACACTTTTCGCCACGACACTATGCGTCTCGGTTTTTATATTCTTCCACGATTTCTGTAACAGTGTAGCATAGTGTGTCTTGGTAACTGTGGAACCCTTTTCCAGGAAATCCATCATCACTACTCCATGCTGGTCGCATGGTGTGCAGCATCCCAAGTACAAGAACATGATGACAACACTCTGAACGCTCTGCATTCAACTGGCTCCATGATCACACCTTCTTCTACGCTAGCACCTGTGAAAGGGAGTAAGTTGTTTAGAGCTGCAAATTACCATGTGACCTATAGACATATGTATTATTATACATGTGCAATTTCAGTCTCCTGCAATAACTGGAAGTGGGTCAGGGGAAAACTTTAATGAACAGCCTAAACTGCACGACTGTCAGAGCTGCTATAGAACATTAATCCCCACCGTCTGACCAATCACAATCCAGAACTCAGGACACTGCAATTCTTTCAGGTCGAGATTGTTCTAAGTCTCTGAGAAAAGGATGCTTTCAGTCTGTGAAATATGGACACACTGGGAAAAGCGTGAAAGGATGAAATCTCGGGTAATGAATGTGAGAATGGAAATGGACGAATCTTTTGCCCTCCCGCAGCCTCTAATGAGCTTCACATCCATAATGCACACTTTGTTATGAAGCAGATTTCCTCATTAACCTGCCTGAAGTCCTCACTGATTACCTTCTAATCACCTTCCAGTGATGAGACTCGATGAGACTCGCTTCTGTGCAGAGTCATGGGGTTCTGTAGCTCTAATCTTTCACACCCCAGGTCATTTTCACACTGAGAAAATAAACCTGTGCAGTGACTCAGCATTCCTCATTACATTGGTGTAATTAGACACTGGTTTCAGGTCAAAGGTCAATTGATAATAGAAGGATTATTGCTAATGGACCGATACAGTAAGTACAAGTGGCTGGTATGCATCTGTTCTGTGGCAGTGAGCCTTTACTGACATTGGTAAAGTATAAAGTTTAAATTGTAGATTTAGGCCCCGCCTAAAGGCGGAGCTTCCAGTAGATGTCTCTATTGATAGGCATCCAAGGCAGGTGTTATAAGAGTAACACCTGCTCCTTTAAGGGCTAATTCAATTTCAGCCCTGGAAGAAATAAATAAATACATCTCCTCTGCTTTTGCTGAATTCAGTCTGGAGCAAAAGTAGAAAGGGTTAGGGTTTCTTTTTAAGTATGTTTCACTAGCTGATCTCTGCGTTCATTTGTATCACCTGTCTTGTTACTTTAATTATCCGTTAAATGATTCCCTGTTCAGTGTTCCTGTTCAGGTTTCATGTTGTTCTGGTTGACGAAAGTTTGTCTGCCAGTTAAATTGTGTTTATTCTGTGCAAGTTTGAACGGTGGTGTATGAGCCTGTAATGTTGGGTTTCATTTACGTTTCTGTGATAAAGAATATATCTGTTTATTATTGGCCCCCGTCGTTACTATAAGAATCAGTTGTTTAAAAATTAAGTTTCAATGATATATGGTTGTGATTTAATGTTTATTTTTTCTTTGCTATTTTTATATTTTATTCATCCTAAAAATAAGAAAAAAATACAACAACAACAACAACAACAACAACAACAATAATAATAATAATAATAATAATAATAATAATAATAAAATAATAATTTAGATTCCCCCAGTGCAGTTATCAAATACCGGCCATGTCTCTCACTGTCCATGGTGAGAGGCATGTAAAAGAACCATTGCTGATTTTCGTCAAGAGAAGGCTGCAAGACCCTAATTAGGATTAAGCGCTTCAGACAATGAATGAATGAATAATTTAGATTTTAAATATACAATAATTATGGCAGAATAATAACGTGTTTGGCACACACACACACACACACACACACACACACACACACACACACACACACACACACACACACACACACACAC
>JBCNYH010000010.1:20136124-20147264 GCA_039654325.1 Tandanus tandanus
AGTTTTATACCTATAGTTTTGTTTACGTGTAGGAAATATGATGTTTTTGGAAGGAGTCTCTAGTGTCGGTGGGTTTTCCTCCACAGGAAGGTCTTTAGGAGAGAGGAGGGTTTTTTTTGTTTGTTTTTTTGGCTTCTCAGTAATATCTCAAGACGTTTCATAAAAGAACGACTGCAATAACATACCTTACTGTAATCAATAACAACAACTAATTTTTCCTGCAGTGTTTTGTTCTACAACAGTAAATGTAATTAGAAATTGATAAAGGGTGGCATGGTGGTGTAGCAGTTATCATGTCCACCTCACAGAAAGAAGGTCCTGGGTTTCTGTCCCGGGCTCGGCGAGGACATTTCTGTGAGGTGTTTGCATGTTCTCCCCCAGTGCTTGTGTGGGTTTCCTCCGGGTAAGCTGGTTTCTTCAACACAGTCTAAAGACATGCACATTAGGCTAATTGGCTGTTCCAGATTGCCTCTAGGTGTGAGAGTGTGTGTGTGTGTGTGTGTGTGTTGGCCCTGAGATGGACTGGCAAGCCGTTCAGGGTGTACCACGCCTTTACACGGAGTCAGCTAAGATAGGCTCCAGCCTCCCCACGACCCTAATAGAATTAAGTGGTTCGGAAAATGAATGAATGAATAGAAATTGATCAAAATTGGTACATGCAGGTTGGTATATATTTACACTTCAGGGTGTGCTGTTGTAGGAAAATAATCAGCCTTGTGGTGGTAAGAGCAATAATTAATTCATATAAATATTGTGATATATTTGTTATTTTCCTACAACAGCAGCCAATGCCTAAAACTGCAGTTGATTGTGTTTATTTATGTTCACTCACTTGCCGAACCGAATCCTATTAGGGTCGTGGGGAGCCTGCTATCTATCTCAGCCGACACTGGACGAAGGCAGGGTACAACCTAGTACTACTAAGGTACTACCTAGGGTCAACCTACCTTGGAACAGCCAGTTAGCCTAATCTGCATGGTTTTGGACCGTCGGAGGAAACCCACACAAGCACGGCGAGAACATGCAAACTCCACACAGAAACGCCCGAATCAAACCCAGGACATTCTTGTTGTGAGACGGGCGTGCTAACCACCACGCCACCGTGCCGCCCCAGATTCATGTGTAGAAGTAACTACATGTAATTTCTTGCCGTTCAGGAGTCCTCGTCGACGGACGCTCGGGATGATGGTAACAGGAATGACGGAGCAGCAGAAGACAGCAGTATGGATCTTTATCATTTTTCTTAATCGAGTCTTTATTTATCGTGCTGAACTATCTCACGCCAGTCATCTTATCACGTTCCGCCAGCTTCCACGACGTCCTCGAGTCTCGTCAGCTCGCGCCATCGGCGTTTTCTGAGTAAGAACCTCATGAAGAGGGAGAAGGCCGCTACGCCAGAGACAGTCACGTTTCCTGGAGTCAGCTCTGCCCGAGGTGATGCTTTTTAATGAATTTACTCATTTCACACACTGGGGTGTTTACACTGAATGGTCAACAGTGTGTGCACACCTGACTATCAGTCATACTGTATGTGCTTGCTTGCTTATAATAAGCTCCACATTTGGAGGCATAGGTGTGTGGATTTGGGGGCGTGGCCGTCGGATTCATTCAGGTACAAGAGAGCTACTGATTAATTCAGGTACTGCTAAGGGATGTCAAGGGGGTCTGGGGTGCACATGGTTTATCCCAGAGCTGTTTCGTGTTCAACCAAAGGGAAATCTTAACCCTTACAGTACATGCACGAATTACGTGTCATGGTAATGGTTGATGTAAAGAATGTGCGGTGATCATATTCTTTAAATGCTCTCGCAGGCCACCTAAAATGAGTTTCCGGGTTAGGTTTGGCCCGTTGGCCTCGAGTCGGACACCCGTGCCTTATAGAATATCAAGATGTCCTGTAGGATTGTGTTTGAGGAATAACCACATGATGGGTGTGATGGCCAGGTGGTAGTGGTGGGTCACTGGCAAGGCCAGTGAGATCAGATGTTTAGTTTTTAGTCAGCCACTTCAGGGAAAGTGAGGAGGGATTCTGATCATCTTGCACCATCTGACTGAAGATAGTTCAACTCGCAGTGTGAAGAGAAGCACAAGGGATTTTGGTCAGCCTTCAACACCGTGCCAGTTCTTATACAAAGAGTTTCAGCAGGCTTCTTATATGGGAACTGGACCGACGTTGTATCATACCTTTTCACTATCAGGTAAAAGCTGAACAGAATACAACAACGTCTAAGAACAGGGTAGCACAAGCGCCATCAGCGCATGTAGGATGAGACCTGAATCGATCTCACTACCAACTTCAGGGTCACGACTAAACAGCCGATCAAAATATACATGTTGATGCCAAACTTGCACATGGAAGGGCGGTCAGTCCACCATGACCCCGTCATTGTTCGTTTAATTCCGGATTGTTCGGTTTGGCGTGCAAGATCTTCAGCAGGACCGATGAAGTTGATGACGCAGGTTTATCATCAGCGGTGAGCAACAAACATTTTTTATGCAGGGCCAAAATCACATGCAAGCCGTGACGAGAAAGTAAACATCTAATTTCACTGGCCTAAGGCTCAGGATTACGGATCAGAAGGTTGGGGGTTCAAGCCCCAGTACCACCAAGTTCCCACTCTTGGGCCCTTGAGCAAGGCCCTTAACGCTCACACATACCTCATATAGTTGCGTGACTATCAACCCGGAGATCGCAAGTTCGAATCCGGGTTAATGCCACAGCTATCCGTGACCGGGAGTCCATGGGAGCTAATTGGCCGAGCTCTCATAGGAGGGAGGGATGGCATACGTTGACTTCCCTGTCACTCACAGCGATCACCAGCCAATCACGGGTGTCTGCGAGCTCATCCGTACGAGGGGGTGGATATCGCTTTCCCTCCGTGTGTGTTAGGCCGCCCCCAAATACGCATGCACAGCAGTTCGTAAAGAGGCGGGTGGTAGCATTACATGTCACAGAGGGAGCATGTGCTTGGTTACGCCCCTCCCTGGTTGGTGGTGGGAATTGGATATGACTAAAATTAGGGAGGAAAATATTAAATATATATATATAGATATGTAAGTCGCTCTAAATATGGGCAGCTGCCAAAAAGCCCCACATAATTTTGGCCATACCGTGAAGCAGGGCATCTCAATTGTGGGTCGTTTGGTTGGTTCAGGACTTCATGCAGCGCAACAGTAACGTGGAGACGTTCGTCATGGTGATGTACGCCGTGTGTTCTGTTCTGTTTGAACTGATGGTATTTCTCTTACAGAACTTGTCGCTCCCTGATTGTACTTTCTAGCCTTCGTTTCTTTATACAAGACACAAGCTGTTACTTATTCTAATGACACTTTCGCCCCAGGCCTGAATACGAAACATCAAATGCCTTCTGACATGAACACATCGAAACACTTCTTACCTGTTGCTCTCTTCTCTCAGATTTGGAGAAGCTCATGAGTACCCAGGCGGAGAACGCATCTGAAGGCGTGACATACGAGGAGCTGAGGAAGATCTTCGGCGCCTCCGCTCCAGATCCCCACCTCCTGGAGCCGTACGACGTAGATCAGGACCGCAGGTACACGCTGGAGGAGCTCCGGGCTGCCGCTTCCCTCTGAGGACACCGTTAACAGATCCGCGGTGACGTGAAGAACGTTCCGGCCGTAGGCGGCGTTAGAAGGACGCTGTGACTGGTTCTAGCTTCGGCTGACACGACCGCCGCACCTGGTTTTTGTTTCCATTCCTTTAATCGAGCACGCATCAGCATCAGCCACTTCGCCGCCGTGTTTCAGCACGCGTCGATCCGTTTTAAACCCACCGACGGTGTTGTGACGGACCTCTGATGACGAGAAAGGAAGATTTTGATTATTAGGGTGTAGTGTGTGGATAGGTAATCGGGAGGCGCGTATTCGATATTCAGGGTGATGACTTTGGGATCTAGCCTCAAAATTCAGACACGGGTGGAGATTTAATATGTTGTTTTAAAAATGTTTGTAAATGTAATATTTCTGTATAGGATCCAAAGACATTCCGTTCACTTTTAGGTGTAATCCGGGAGGCTGGGAGGAAAAACGCATCGGAAGTCACGCTGTTTAATTATGTATTTAGCAAAAGTGTAGCAATAATATATTACTCTTTAGGCTTATCGGATATATGATGTGCTACGGTGTGTATTCTGCAGTAATGTATTAAGGACATGTTTCAACATGATATAGTGGTACTTAACTCCCTCATATATCAGACATCGTAGATAGAGCTCCTCCCGCGACACTGAGATTACCGTCACTGCGCATGCATTTCCCAGAATTCAGCTGATCTCGATCAGAAACGTGAATGAGGCCAGAGAGATTTTATCTAAATAAACGTGCATGTGTGCCGGTTAATGCGAGCACTCTGACTCGTTCACACTCTGCCCGAATACGTTTCTTTTACAATTTTTTATTCCCTTCTTCCTACTTCCTCTCATCGTGATCCGGAGTGCTAGCCGCCGATGCTGTTTCAAGGTGAATGTTTAACAGGTAGTAAATGAAACACTGGTTAGGCATGTTTACGCAATGTATGTATGTAGTTTTTAATGCTAATGTCTCACACACACACACACACACACACACATTTTAGTCACCGTGAAAACAAAAAGTAGCTCTTCTCCGTCTGTGAAGTGTTAGCGGTATTAATTCTGCAAGGTTTATGAAAGTTAAAAGAAAACGATGCTCACAAATTCGCACATCCTGGTATTTGCACTTGTTAAAAATTTGAAGCCGGATCAGCGCCATCTTGGTGAGACCTCTTTACGCTTCCCAGCCGGTGTGAAAGTTTTACCCGAATGGCATGAGAAGATGGAGGGATGTAAAAATTACATCTGGGATACATTTCCATCACACACACACACACACACACACCGATCTACACCCTGAACAGTTCGCTATTCCATCACAGGATCAACACACACACAACTATTCACTCTCACACCTGGGGGCACTTGGGAACAGCCATTTAGCATAATTAGCATGTTTTTGGACTGTGAGGAAACTGGAGTACCCAGAGGAAATGCATGCAAGCACAGGGAGAACGTGCAAACTCCACAAGAAACGCCCTCACCGAGCCCGGGGCTCGAACCCAGGACCTAGTGAAATTAAGTTATATGAATTTAAAACTTTCTAAACTTCAGTAGTGAATTATTCTGACTTCCAACCATACCAAGGTTTTACTGCAAGGTGGTCTCACCAAGATGGCCACACTAATGCCATCCAGTCTTTTTATGAGATCAGCGGCGATGCCTTTTAAGGATGGTCGGCCTCCGCCCAGCCCAGAAAAAGATCATGACAAGCTACGTGCACAGAAACATCTTTCAAAATGATTTACTGCACCTTTAATTTAGCAGGAGTCACTAAGTAGTGTGTGTGTGTGTCAAGTTCTTGTTCTGATTGTGACAATGAAGCAGGAGTATTATTATTATTATTATTATTATTATGATTTCCCCATCTGGAGCCTGATACACAGAAGTTTGGAAATGTAAATATTCTGTATTTAATTGTGTCTTTGGCGAAGTATCAGTCCCACAGCCGCAGCACTGCTTCGTATCTTTCCATCAGTATACATGTACTGTACAGTTACTTCCCTTCTACAGGCCGATGCTCAGATTGGACCTGAATCTACTTCCTGTGTTAATAAACGATTGTTGGTGTGAAGGTTGAACGGTCCAAGGGACCTGCTCGTGTAAAATATTCAGCACTGTACATCAGCATAATGAATGCACTTACGCTCGGCATGTTGCTTTTTAACGTAACATGTATAAAAGTCTAATTTATCCAAAAGAGATTTCTCTGTCTTTTCTTTTCTCTTCATGAAAACAGCATGTGATGAGAAGGGTGTCTGGTGTTCGTGGCTATAACGGGCGATAGGTTTCCACACCAAGCCTCTTAAAGGGCAGCTTCCATCTTAATATGTAATCATCACTCACTCGTTTGCCGAATCCTTAATCCTACTATTAGGGGTGCAGGGAGGGTGGACGAAGGCGTGGTACACCTGTAACAGCTCACCAGTCCATCGCAGGGCCAACACACAACCATTCACACTCACACTTGGAGGCAGTTTAGAACAACCAGTTAGCCTAATGACGCGAAAACACGGGAGCACTCGAGTCCAGGACTCGGCCCACCACCGTGCCACCCTTATGTAATCATTTCTATAGTAATATCGTACGTATGGACATAAAAAGGTTTTAAAATGTGTGTAATAGAATTTTTTTTTTTTACATTAGTCTCCATGTCAGTACTAGTCAAAGGTAAAGTGCTAATTTTCAGATACTGGGGTGATCACACTAGAGGTGCGACTGATGCGAATGGTAATTCACGGCTGCTGCTTTTCATTGTTAAATTTGTCATGTGTCATTCGCAGCATCGCATTTTGGTCGCCTGGTTCGTGAACTCATCGCAAAAAAAATTCAAACATGTTTGAAATTTCCACAAAGGTCTCATAACGAGGCTCTGACGCGGAGCAGTCGGCACATGTCGCGAGAAGGTCGCAAAGTTGTCGTTTTGCTCGCAAATTATTCGTTTTTCTGTTTGCGAGGGAAAGCGACAAGTTGGAGACTTCCAAACGGAAAGTTTGAGACTTGCTGGCATCCGCCATATTCCGTATATTCTGTCATCATATTATATTGGCATTTTGTTCACGCTATTAACACGTGAATAAAAAGTGAACAAAACGCGACTGATTTACGACTGATTTTTTTCCCCCCCAAGCATCCACAAACCAATCGTAAATTACTCGCAAATCAATCATAAAATTGTCGCGTGATATAAGTATTTAAACGGCAAAATATTCGCTTGCATGCGGAGTCGCAAAACATCGACACAAATTTCAAAATCTGCAAAAAAAAAATCTATCGCACCTCTAGTGATCACTCCCTTAGCCTTCAGGATGCTTCAGAAAATGCATCACGGTTTCCTCACCAATGAACTACCACCTGATTCTGATTACTGCATGCTGCATGTAATTCAGCAGCTAATTCCACACTGAAGAGTAAAACCACCCTTGCTTTGCTCTTAGGAAAACAGTAAGATTAGCATTCTGATTTTTGACAGTGAACATTTTCTTGTTCACGAACCTGTTTTTTATTTTTGAGAAGATCAAACGAGTCATAATAATTAAAGGGGCTAGAATGCACATTCTGTGGCTGGTTTGGGTGCTGGGTGATCGAGAGGTCATGAGTTTGAATCCCATCAGACCCCCACTGTGCTAAAACCCCTGGGCAGGGACTCAACCACAAGTGTGCCTCTGTCCACCCAATACAGCAGTATAAATGGGGACCAGTAAAATACTGGGAAGGTAACCTGCGACGTCCATCCAGGAGGAGTTGAACTCTTAGTCGCTTCACGCTACAGAAACTGGGATCAGCTCCAATAGGCTGAATCAACCAATAGGCTCAAGGGTAAAAAAAAGCCCAACAGATTTCATCTACGTACTCTGTACATTGTAGAAACCAAAAAAAAAAAAAAAAAAGTCCTCAATGCAACTTTTGGACAAAGAATAAAGATTTATTTCTCAAGATTTACACATCTACACTTTTTATTTATTTTTTTAGGTGAACAAAAAAAAAATCAAAAGCTTGCACATGCACAACAGCCATGACCACACCCCTTTAATACACCGACTGCACTCAAGCAGCTGATGTGTATGTAGTGGGATAGTGGTTATCAGTGGTTAGGCTCTGGGTTTCTGATCAGAAGGTCAGCGGTTCAAGCCCCAGTAACACAAAGCAGCCTTTGCTGACGGTTAAGAGCCCATGGGCAAGGATCTTAACCATCGACGGCTCAGTTGTATAAAGGTGCTGAAAATGTAAAAGTCACTCTGGATAAGGGTGTCGTCTGCCGCATGCTTTCAATATAAATGATACAGAATGAACAACTGATAAAAAAAATAATAATAAGGCATTAAATGTAAATAATATAGAACGCAGGTGTCACTCCCAAAGCCCGCAGGCCAAATCCAGGACGCCAACACGTTTCATGTGACGTGTGTGAGCTTTTAAAGAATACGTGGCCCTCGGAGAAAAGGAGTTTGACGCCCCTGATACAGAACGTATATATTTTGCATTATACACAAGTTACAGAAATAACGGTGGGTCCGAAATGTCACAGGGAGGCTGGAGCCAATTTTACTAAAGATATTAATTAATTAAAATACATTTATTCCAGTGCACTGCATACACACTCCGAGTACAGGGTTACGTTCATGCTTTTTGGAAGCATGACATCACTTGTGTCATCTATAGAGATTTTCTGCGCTGACCCACTCTACTCATGACAAGATTTAATAGTGAGCTGGAACGACACAGTCAAGACCCGAAGAACTATCGGAGCTCTTAACTCCTATCACTCAAGCGCTGAACAAATCCCCACAATGCCCCAGTTCTTCACTGTAGAGAGACGAGGAGCTAAGCAAGCACTCCTTTGGCTCTCCAGTCCCTGCCTAACACGTTCATCAGCTCCTCCTCGTCTTCCTCGTCCTCCTCTTCCGCGCCTCCGGCACTTCCAGAGAGATGTCGCGCCTCCTCCCGCTTCTTTTTCTTTACCTCGCCCTTTTCCTCCTTCATGGCATGCCACACGTTGACCCGGCGCAGGCACTTCAGCTGCTCGTTGGTTTCGTCAAACTCCCTCTCGAGGCGCCCTTCCTCGTCCTCCTTGACCACGATGGCCTCCGAGGCGTTGCTCACGTGCTGTATCTCCTTCTGAAACTCCTCCCACTCCTTATCCATGTGGTCTTTCGGAGTGTCCACGTTTCGCACCTTGGCGTCTCGGACGGGGTCGTCGAAGAAGCCTTCGGGAAGCGTCTCTGCCATGTTGTCCTTCTTCGCTACGGGTTTCTCCGCTGTGGCTTTGGAGACGGATCCTGAGTGAGCCACGGTCGGGGCGGACGGGATTTCAGGGATGCTGCTGTCGAAGAAATCAGCAGGAAGGTCATTAGTCGGAGGACCTGGCTGGACATCGCTCGGACCTTTACCATCATCGTTGTCGTCGTTGTCATCGTCGTACTGTCCAGCCAGGAGTCCAAGTCCTGCATTTGGTCCACTTGTACCACTACTCTTACTCTGGATGAAATCAGCCCCTGAGCTTTTAGGCTTTTTCCCATCATCCACTTCGGGTTGGGCAGCTTTCCTCTTCAGCGTGGATGTCTGTGGGGCCCGAGGAGCTTCCCCCGCGCCCTGCTGAAGCCCTTTGAGCTCAGACACTTTGTCTTTGTGCTGTTTTCCCAGGATGTGAGCCTGCCACAGGAGCTCGGTCTTGATCTGGACGTTGCACAGCGCGCAGCTCAGCTGCCCCAGGCTGCTGTACTTGGCGAACGGTGACTCGACGCGTTTCTGCCGCTCGCCCTGCCGCTTCTTCTCCCTCATCAACCGCCGCAGTTCATCCTGATTCACCACCTTTTTACCTTTTGCTGATTTCGACGCCATGGTCTCATGCGTTCGCTGCAAACTTTTGTCGTTAATACCGAGTTTATTCGAGCTTTCGGCGCAGGAGAATGACGTCACTTTTAGACGACTAGGGCTGAGTCGTTGACAGCCAATCCAAACTAGACCTACTGTCACGTGGTTTTTAGCGTCCTTGTTGTTGTTGTTGTTGTTGTTGTTGTTTCGTCAACATCATTATTGTTATACAATTTATATTATATTATTATTATTATATATTATTTATTTATTGTTGTTGTTGTTCGTTTCACGGGCACCGCCATTTTGGATTTGCCGCAGTGCACACTGGGACCGTTTGGGAACAAACAAACCGAGGGAACCCGTGACGAATTGAATTGAATTTTTTTTGTGCACTAAAATATAAATTTTATACAAAATACAAAATATATATATATAAAAAAGTGCGAGGATGACAGAAAGGTTTGCCTGTGCAATCTTATTCCCACTGTGATCCCCACATTAAAATATAACATAAGCAAGATTAGGCAAAAACTGGTTAAATAAATAAAATTATAAAGAAAAAAGTGCATATAAATTAAATAAAAATATCTCAAATACATGTCTATTGGTGTGTGTATATATAATGAATAATAAGAAATGAAAAAAATCTTAAAAAAATAAAAATCAAGTGTGCAAATATTTAGTGTCCAAATAAAATAAGAAATAGTAATCAAATATAAAAGAAAATAAACAGAGACTAAACAGATTCTATTCAAAATCACCTGTCTGAACTTTTGACCAGCAGATGTCACTAAAGTGCAGTGTGATCACAGAGGCAACACACACACACACACACACACACAAAAGACTGTTATTTTTGTTGTTATTACTATATATTGTTGTTTGTTTACTTATTCTCCTCAATATGATCCAATATTACATGAAATAAGTACTTGGTTTTTGATTTATCTTCATTTTGTTAAGTTGTACAAGTGTACTTTTTAATTTCTTCACTCGCTAAACCATTCCATATGGCCTGAAGTACATTCATGCTCTGCAAAAGTCAAAAAAATAAAACTTGCGACACCTTTTAATTTTTCTGAAAAATTGGTATTTTCAGTGTTTTTGTTTATTAGCCTCAGTATACTTGTTGGAATGATTTATTTTTTGGTTCTCATTGCCTACAGTAGCATTGTTCAATACATTTTCACCCAAAAATGATAGAGAAGTAATTTTTTATAATTAATTATTTATTAGGAGCCCTTTTCGATAAAAGTGGTGGTGGTGTATAATCTTCACTATACACTGTATAGTAAGTCTGGGGGACACATAGTACACATTCTCACTTGACAGAGAGAGTCTCTGTGACGTCATCACAACTTCGTCTTTGTGACATCATCACAGCGTGAGTTCAACCTTCTCTCCATGGTAACATAAGCGTCTTCGAACTGACGCTGCCGGCTCCTGTGACGTCACCGAGCGGCATGAATAAATCCGGCGGCTGTGCGCTCAATAGAGCTCACGCGCGTTCGAGATCATGCGACTCCCGCTGTGCGCCGCCGGAACTACAGCCGCAGCCGCGAGCGTCTACTGTTAGATGAAGCAGAGGAGAGACGATAGAGAGGGAGGAGAAACCTTGAACGGAGGTAGCTCAAGTTCTTTGGCTTGTTGATCAGTCTTGGTGGAGTTATGTACTTCTGAGTTATATATTTCTCTACATGCTTTTAATTAAACCAGATAAGCATTTATATATA
>JBCNYH010000010.1:20158942-20175191 GCA_039654325.1 Tandanus tandanus
AGTCGGCTGAGATGGGCGCCAGCCTCCCCGCGACCCTAATTAGGATTAAGCGCTTCAGAAAATGAATGAATGAATAATATAGCAGCAATCAGCAGCTTGTCGCATGTCGCAAACCTTAGTAAATCAACCTTGAAGCTTGAAATCAAGCTTGATTTAAAAATTCTCATATTTTGCGGTTTGAAAAGGGAACTCCCAGAAATGCATATGCAACCGGGCCACCTCTCAGGTGCAATCTTGTCCCTGCCTCGCCTTAGCAAATACAGACAGAACTTTTTAAACACCAAAACCGGGTTTGCACTGTCGCAACTGCTTAGTAAAACTCAGCCCCAAGTCTCGAATTTAAGAGAGGCCAAGAAAGCCTGTAATATTTTACAGTCATTATAAATCACATGCAGAATTATTAAAGAAGAGCTAATCTTTCTTTGTGCCGTCTTCCTTCTTCACGAAGAGAACAGCAAATTTTGGACCAGAAAAAGAAGCAAAAGCAAAGCATTGCAGAGACACAGAGACAGACAGAGAGACACAGTGGAAGATAATGTAAGCAAATTTTCGAAGCATAGTAGGGCAGGGATCTTTAACACTGCCTTCAGTGTGTCCGCTCTAGTTGTGTGTCTGTGTGTAATCTATGCTGTGCTGTGTGCTGATTATTTAGGAGGGATCATATCGACTGATCAGTGTAATGAGCCATCTTGGATCGACGCCATTCACTGGTAAGATACAGTATAAACACTCTCATACCCACATACTTATAAATACAGCCTCTATATGGTGTAGGATTGTGCTGTGTATATTTTTATACTTTGTAATGAAAACACTCTATAGTAATTTTTATGTACTATTGTTTTTCATGTGTCTTCCCTAGGACATTATGTGACTGAATGTTCCAGCAACACTCCAGGCGAGTGGGTTATCTATGATGATGAACTGGTGACTCTGACCACGGAGACCCAAGTGCTACAGGGGAGGTCGTTTGAAGCCTATGTGCTTCTCTATGAGAGAGTGAGCACCTACCAAATCCTTCCCTCTCCTCCAGAAAGTTGCAAGAAGCAAAAGTCTGACTATCAGAATCTGTATCAGGAAACTGAATGGACAACAAAACCAACTTACTATACAGATAAGACCACAACCAAGCAAAAGTCCCTCTCCACAACCAAGCAAAAGCTCAGTGGCGGGTATGGCACGGTTATATTTTTGTCTCTCATATTCAGTTTAAAAAATAATATTCAGAATGGAGCTAATTTAAAGCTTTTATACTTACTAATATTTGTTATTGGAATCATTAGAATATTAATGAGTCTATACATTTTCTGTGACTATTACAATCTTTGGTTGGTCTAACAGATTAATTTGTTACAGGTTGCGTAATTTTGGAATGAACTGCTACGTTAACGCAAGTCTGCAGTGCCTGTTCAAAGCTGACAGTTTCTGCAGAGAGCTCTCCTCCTTGATGGACAACTCTTTCTGTGGAACAAATGACCAACTTCTCAGGTACCAAGAGTATATCCAGGACTATATATTTATCATTTCAACAGCAAAAAAAAGAGCGTTAAAAATAGTAAAAAGTAGCAAGAAGCATGGAGAAGCGGCGAACAACCAATGCCAGCGTCCTCTCCGCATCAGTCGATATCCCGATATAAATGATAAATAGTCGATATAAATGTAAATTGCATTATAAATAAAATGAATTATTATTATTATATTATTATTATTAATAATGACTCTCATATTTCTTTATACAATGTAAACTGCTTGTAATGCTTAAGGATCCAGATAACATTAAAAATGTTAACCAGCAACATTGAGACAAATTTAGGATAATAAAAATCAATGGATAAGAAATAATTAAAAGGTGAAAAATCAGATACATCACAAGAGTTGAGGGGCTATGACAGAAAAAAACAATAAAAAAAACCAAGAATCTAATGGTGTTTCCTCACTTAGTCCTAGTATTTGAGTCAACAGTGCAATGAATAATTTACAAAATCAATATAAAAAAAAAAAAACTCAAGAGGAACCAGAAATAAAAAGTGCAAAATATCAAGACCTGGCATTAGTGTTCACAAGTGTGAAACTAACCTAAGAGTGTGTGATCAGTAGGATCAATAAGGAATGGGAGGATTCAGGGCTTATTGAGAGAGATGCAAAATGCACCAGACCCCTGTGGCTCCTCCTGCACATGATGGGCCCTCTGGACATGAACCCATGTGCATGCTTTGAGCTGAGCTTGACCAGGTCCAATGGGTGAAAGCCCAGCCACCAGGTGCTCACCTACAGGACCCTACCCTAGGCCTGGCTATGGAGTGAGGCTCTAGAGTCCTTCCAGGCAGGGTAAACTGGCTCCTGGAATTTCTCATCTTCAGTGGTCATAAAACCACCCTTTGTCTGACCCTTCCAGGGACTAATTGCCACCAACAACACAGCTCATAGGGTCACTAGTGCTGGGGTGGGAGCCTTGGCAATCCAATCCCTGGCTGATGAAGCTGATGCTGGGGACATGGAATGTCATGTCATTGGTGGGGAAGGAACTGGAGCTGCTGGGTGAGGTGGAGAGGTACTGAACAGATATAGTCAGGCTCACCTCCACACATAACTCTGGGTCTGGAACCAAACTCTTTGAGTAGGGCTGGACCCTCTACTTTGCTGTAATTGCACCAGGTGAAAGGAGGAGGGCAGGTATGGGCTTACTTGTATCTCCTCAGGGTTCTATCTGTGTGTTGGAGTTTACCCCAGTGAATGAGGTTGTTCCCTCTGCCTTCGGGTTGGGAACGAGTCTTACTGTTGTTGGCACTTATGTACCAAACAGGAGTTCAGAGTACCCATCCTTTTGGAGTCTTTGGGATGGGTGTTGGAAAGTGTTCTTACTGGGGTCTTTTTTGTTTTACTGTGGGACTGCAATGCACAGGTGGGCAATGATGGTGTGATCTGAAGGGGTATGATGGGGAGGAACTGATCTTATGTGGTGTTCAGTTATTGGAATACTGCCCTAGTCACATTTTGGCCATCACTAACACCATGCTCAAGCATAAGGGTGTCTGTCAGTGCATGGGGCTCCAAGACACCCTGGGTTGCAGAATAATGATCAACTTTGCAGTTGTATCGGTTGATCTGCAGCTTTTCTCCTGAAACTGAGAACCGCCCAGTCGTAAGTTAGGTTAGGTGGCAGTGGATGATGCCAATCAGACATGGTAGCCCCAAATGAATAGTGAGGTTCTGCAGGGAATATAGGGGACCCAGTCAGGCTGGACTTTAACTCCCACTGCTGGGAAAGCTTCACCCAGAGTCCAAGGGCATGGAAAATCCCACCACATCCACACGGTTTTACAGGGTGAATGGGGAGCTGCTGACCTGGTGATCTGGTTAGGATGCCTCCCGAACACTCTCTACTTGTTTATCCAAAACCTATTGACTGATCTAAGTCCCTGCATGGAGGAAATAGTGATTATTTTGCCAGGTTGAAAAAGAGACAAGAGCTGAGTTTGGGAATGTTATTAAAGATTGATTTTATAGGACACTTTCCCCAGATCCAAAGATAAACCAAATTTACTGGGGTCTGGGCCTGAGCCTGGGCCTGGATCTATCAGAGAAGGATGGGAGGGTCAGCCTCACACTGACATTAGTGCATTTCACACATTATGTTGATACCTTGACAAAAATTTATGAAATACAGCTACAAAAAACTCCAGGTACAAAAAGCCAGTAGTATTTCATTTCATACTAAATGGGTTTTGAAACTTTTTTGATTGCTTTCAACATAAAATGTTAAATGGAGCTGAAGTTTTGTTCACCTCTCTTCAGCCGTACTGACTGAATAGAGTGAAGTGTGCCTGTGTGATGGAATTGCTTATTTTGGAGAGTACTGTTTCTGTTGTAGCATTTTCCTTTAGATTTTATATATCAATATATTAGGTGGACATTCTGAGCATATTTGAATATTGAGGCAAGGTGTTCCACTAGTTTATAATTACTATATTTCTATATTACAGCTTATACTATGTTGAATACTATATCCTCCTAAGACCCATTAAGATTAATGTTGTGTGTCTTGTCACTTCTCTGCAACGCTTCTGATACTTACTACCCAATAACTATTAAACTTTATCAACATTTTCAAACAGAAGAAAGTTTGGCAAAAGGGTAATACCCAATGGCCCTCATATGAGGATCTTACAAGGACATACGTACAATGTAATTGGGAGAAAATATGATGCCCTCATATAAGGACACTGGGGTCTCAAGAGGATATTTATATTAATATATTTAGAATTGTTATTATTATGAGGTTGCAATTATTCTAATTAGCCCTTACTGGATCCTTTACAGCTGTTTTCTGGACTTGTGGACATCGCGACAAAGCTCTAAAATTCGAGCTCTGGTCGAAACAGCCAGACAATTCAACCCAGAATTCACCATCTACAACCAGAACGTGAGCACACAGATAGACAGACAGACACACAGTTAAAGATTGCTCGGGATATGATGTAAACTTTAACCCCAAACCCGCTGCCTCTGTGTGTGTGTGTGTGTGTGTGTGTGTGTGTATAGGATGCCCATGAATTCCTCAGCCATTGTCTGAACCAAATCGAAGAGTCTGGGACAAGGCTGGGATGGAAAGAGGATGAGGAGCCAAGATGCCCAGTCAAGTCCAACTTCAGATTCATGATGAGAAACATTATAACATGCTCAAGGTAAAACACATAACACAGAGTTTGGAGTGTGTAATGTAGGTGTGATGCAACGCAGGTGATGATGTCATATTGATGTATGTTGCAGCTGTGGATCTCAGACCAACAAAGAGGAAGTGTTCAATGACCTATCTGTGCCTCTCATACACAACTCACTGGAGCAGTGCCTCTACAGCATTATTAATGTGAGCTCTCAATCTGGGTTTTTTTTTTTTTAATTCATCAATCAACTGTATGATCACTGACCTCTCAATGATTGTGTATATTGTAGAATCTGACCAAGTTTGACCGCAAGTGCGAGGTCTGTGGTGGAGGATACGCCACCACCAGGATGCAGTTCCACACTCTGCCCAGGTAAGGCTAAACCCCTGAATGTGACTCTAAATAAAGGCACATTTCCTGCTTTAGATTTTTTACTTTTACTTCACAGTAAAGAAACTGTTCAGTCAGTCATGTAACAATCACAAGTGTTGTAAGAGCGCCACCAGTTAAGTTAGAATTTCTTTTCTCTACAGATTTCTGATTCTGCATTTGAACCGGTTCAAAATGACTGAATGTTACACTGTTGACAAGATGAATACTCGAATAACCATCGAACCCGAGCTTCGGATACAAAAGCTTCCTCAATCATACATGCCCAGTACAGGTAGGTCACAACAAGTAAACAGTCTGAGGGTCTAATTCAAGAGAGGCCAAAAAAGTCCTTTAATATTTGCAGTCATTATACACTCGTTCAAAGAATTAAGGGAACACTTCGTAGTATGACAGTGAGTCAATTAAACTATAGGGATATCAATCTGTCCATTCAGGAAGCCTAAGTGATTGTGAATCAATTTCACCTGCATTTGTGCAAATGGAATTGACAACAGGTGCAACAGAGAGGAAAAAGCAAGGCAACCCCCATTAAGGGAATGGTTGTGAAAGTGATGAGCACAAACAAACAAAAAAAAAGAGCATGGAGGAGACACCAGGAGATGGGCCACTGCACAAGGAGAACTGGACAGGGCTATAGAGGGGCATCAACCAGTAGTAGGACAGGTATCTGCTCTAATATGTGAGTAACAGGAGGAACACTGCCAGAGCCCTAAAAATTACCTCAAGCAGGCTACGGGTGTGCATGTTTTTGTCTAAACTATAGAGCCTCTGCAATCATGTAACTGAAGTAAAACCAGAAAACCACCTTGGATGTGAAACAAAAGAATTTGAGTGCTACAAGCACTGATGGTTAATTTTTCACGAATTAACTCGTGATTTGCATGAAAAGATGCAAGTCCAGGTATACCGAAAAGTGTAGTAATTCTGGCCTAGCTAAAACAGAACTACAGCCGGAACTACAGCTTTACAAAGAAAAGTTCTCGAGCTCACAAATATAATATAAAAAAAATAAATAACTCATCTGTGTGCATGTATGAGATGCTGACGTTTGTTGAGCTACTATGTTTAGTTGCATCAGGTTTTAGACAAACTTTACAGTGGACAGTGGTTTGTGCTGTTGGACTTTGCATAAGTGAACAATTTCTAAGGAGACGCTCAAGCCCAAAATAAAATTCACTTGTGAACAAGATAGTTGAACTCCTTGGCTGAAATCAAATTCTTTTCCCCCCACTCAGAGGGAGCAATCCACATTTTTCTGTTAAGAAGCATGTTCTCCAATTTGGAGGACCTATGCCTTGAGATCCTGTAGATGAATACTACAGTCAGGATTGGTGATAAGGGGCAGCCCTGGCAGAGTCCAGCATGCACTGGACACGATTTTGTGCCGAGGATGCAGACTCAGTTCTTGCTTTGGTTATACAGGGACCAAATAGCTCACAACAGTGGCCCTGGTACCCTGTACTCCCTCAGCACCCCCCACAGATGCCCCTGGGGGACATCGTCATTGTCCACAAAACACGTAGACTGGATGGTCATACTCCCATGATCCCCTCAGCAACTCTGCAAGAGTAGTGTTGGTCCACTATTCAACAACCTGTACAAAAGCCGCAATGTGATCCCTGATTGTTGGAGTGCACTCTCTGGTCCACTTTTTTAAAAATGGGGACCACCACCCGAATCTGTCACTTCACAGATATTGTCTCAGACCTCCATGCAACATTGAAGTGAGGTAGGAGACTTCTGGGACAACCAGGCCTGAAAGGCCTCCTTATTCATCTTAATGGTTTTCTTCACCACTGGTGAAGCTGCATCCATAATAGAGGCCCTAATCATGGACCACTTAGATTCCATGTCCCCAAGCTCCCCCAGGACTTGAGATAAGTTCAGAGGTGTGAGTTGAAGATCTCGTGGTCAACAGTCTCTACCAGATATTCCCAGTTCCACTCCTCACTAGGTCTGTCCAGCAGTCTTCCTCACCACTGGATCCAACTCACCTACAGGTGTTTGACAGCTCTGCCCCTCTCTTCACTTAAGCATCCTAAGCATATGGCCACAGGTCTGATGAAATAACTACAAAGTTGATCATTGACCTTTGGCCTAAGGTGGCCTGGTACAAAGTACACTTATAAACCACCTTATGCTCAAACATGGTGCTCATTATGGACAGAATTCCAATAAGAATACACCACTCAGTTTCAAATCAGGAAGGCCATTCTTCCCAATCACTCCCCATCCAGGTCATTGCCCACATGGATGTTGAAGTATGCACAGAGAACAATGAAGTCCCCAGTGTCACCCCTTCCAGGACACCACCAACAGACTCCAAGAAGGCCAGGTAGTCTGAACTGCCATTTGGTGCATAAGCACAAAAACAGTCAGAACCTGTCCTGCAACTTGCAGCTCCAGAGAGAACACTCTTGCTCATTGAGGAGAATTCCAACACCAAGGCACTCAACTGGGGACTTATGATTAGCACCACAATCACCCAATGCCTCTCCCCCAGGCACCTATAGAGTTAGAGAGAATACAGCCTCGCTCCAGGACACATCAGGACATCCATGCCCCATTGGACCCATGATTATATATCACATCCTTCCTGGGAATGCATTGAGCTCTCCCAGGTGGAGCTGGAGAGTGTCTGCAGTCTCATTTTTTCCACTAAGATTTTCAGGGAGATTTTGAATCCAGGTCCCAGTGGGTTGATGATTTTGCTTTACTCCAAGTACACAATGTACATCAGTAAAGATTTTCGACCCGAACAATTTGTTCTTTAAGGTCTGATGTGTGATTTAAGTGTTCCCTTAAAGCAGAATAAAAGGAACGCCTTTCAAACTCTCCTGTTACTCTGAACATATGTATATTTTCATCTTCGGGTGGTTTTTACTTACATATACGGACGAAGTTGCAATCTGCTAAAATGCATTTGATAGTTTGCGTTAGCTTGTTTAAAAAAGCTGCCATTTGTAGTCCTATCATAAAAATAGGAAGTAAACCCATCAGTTCCAATTAGGCAGGACGCTAGTAAAAATAACAGTATACAGATGATAAACTAACAAATTGGACATAAACTAGAGAACTTCTGAATAAAACAAGGCTAGGCACCTCTGCACACAATACCACTTTACATTTGCGTACATCAGACACGCCTCTGCTCGTATACATGAACGCATTTTATATATTCCTCTATATATATGGCACAACACTTACTCGTTGACAGTTTTTCTTTTTTCTTTTTTTTTTAACGTCACTCCTAAAATTAGCATGTTTACTATGTATGCAAGCTTTTATTAAGTTTGGGTTTAATTTTTAAGCAGTGTAAATTACAGCCAGATTAATTAAAGATGTAATCTTAACTTTTCTCTGTTCCTTCTTTATATAGAGATCAGCAGAACAGAGATCGGATCAACATCCACATATCGACTCATCAGTGTAATGAGCCACATTGGATCGACACTATTCACTGGTAAGATATAAACATTCTCACACACACCAATAAATACAGCCAGCATATTTAGTGATTATTAGTAATTAGGGAATGATGCTTGATGGTGATGCGTATATTTATATAATGATTTATATATACTATTGCTCTTCATCTGTCTTTCCTAGGACATTATGTAACTGAATGTTCCAGTAACACTCCTGGCCAATGGATTACATACAACGATCATATGGTGACTCTGACCACTGAGGCACAAGTGCTAGAGGAGAGGTCGAGTGAAGCCTATGTGCTCCTCTATGAGAGAGAGAATGCTGACCGAAGGTTTACCACTTCTTCAGCAAATTAAAATTAGAGAAGGAATTTCTGAGTGTTGGACCGAAGACAAACCCAGATCAGGTTAGATGAGTTTGGGAATTTTATAAAAGGTTAAACTTATAGCATGTGCTCCAAGGCCACTGCCATGTAGTCCCAAATGGGGGATACCAAATCTGGCAGGGGCTGACTGGAACAAACACACTGAATCAGCCTGAAGAAACTAGTGAGAAAGTTAAACCAAGCAGTTAGGTTTGCTAACAATTCTTTTGGATGGCTTTGCATAAAAATTAGGCATACAGGCACATACACACAACTAAGTTACATCCCAGATGATGATTCATTCATTCATTCTCCAAACCACTTAATGCTCCTAAGGTTGCAGGGAGGCTGGAGCCAATCTCAGCCAACTCTTGGCAACGGCCGGGTACACCTTAAACAGCTCACCACTCCAATACAGGGCGGCCAACACACACAATCATTCACACATAAAGGCAATTTGGTGCAGCCATTAGCCTAATGTGTGTGTCTCTTTGGACAGTGGGAGAAAACCCGAGTACCTGGAGGAAACCCACGCAAGCACAGGAAAACCAGCAAACTCCACATAGAAACGTGTAAGGCGGATGTGCTAACCACTATGTCACCATGCCACGCTCAATGATTTTGTAATTTTGCATATGCAGTATTTGGCTTACTCCATTTTACCTGTCAGTATGATTTACTTCATCACAGTAGACACACTCAGTGCTTCAAGCTTCTGAATGAAAGTCTGGCTTTTAAAAGAAAGCACATTTTATGTTTTTTTTTTTTTACTATTCCATCACTGGCAAGAAATCAGTCAGCTGTTCAGCAATCTTAAGTGTTCCAAGAGTGCCATTAGTGACTGAATCTTCAACATTAACATTAGATTTCATATCTTTTCCTCCTTAGGGCGATGTCAGGCAAGCTTGATGCGTCTGTCATCAGTACAAGAGGATCATCACGATTACTATCATTTGTACAATCAAACCAACCTTGATTTTCGTCATGAAGTATGACTGTGTATATTCTGCATAGAGCATTAAATGATTATTTTTTTAAAGAATTTAATTCTTTCATTCACTGTCTACAGTTAAGTGTTTTTGTTGGTTTTTTTGGTGATGGTGATGTTTTCAGTATATATCCAAACAATTATTTATTATTACAAGACCAAAAATCAGAGTCCAAAAATGTCTAATGTCCAGACACAATGTCTGAAAAGACCCACTGACCTGAAAAGAGAGAGAGAAAAAAAACAAACCCTAGACTCCTTGTATCACGGCTGACTCACAGAGGACCACAGAACCTGCCCTTCTAGTAACGGAGAAAGTACTTGTACAACTATTGGTATAAATATATAAAACTTACACAGTACTGTGTGTGCATGTATATATACACACACACACACACACACACACACACACACACACACACACACACGCATACACATACACACAAATAAAATGTGTGAGCGTATATTTTTTATATATATTTATTTATAAATACACACAGGAGAGCTCACCATTGTACCCATTTTGCTGTAAGACCTCAGTGCAGCATAAATATTTGCCAACCATTTCACAAAATTCATTACAAACTGCTTAATGTATTTAACCTTAAAAAAAAAAGCTCTGTATAGCTAAAAATTCGGCAAAGGGGGGACGACCCCAATACGTACATCGCAAACTATTTCCTTAAATCCCCATCCTTTCATGCGCTTTGAGGATAACAAAAAGTCTCACCAAAATTATGTTAAACCACCTTCCATTTTTGAAAGGTACACTGTGATTTATTATTTTTTTTTTACCAGTAGAAGGCACCTTTGAGGTGTATGTATATACAGACATACATACATACATACACACACACACACACACACACACACACACACACACACACACATCTTACACAGTTTTATCAGTATTACAGCTGCACTGAATTATCATTCATGCAGTTTACAGATACAGAATAGGTGAAAAGGTAGTTGCGAGAGACATTTTATTTTTGTTGATCATAAAGTTGCAGATGCCAGGTTTCCATCAGAAATTTCTATCTGATGATAATCATGATCAGTGGAATCTATTTCCAATCCTCCTAATCCTGAACACAAATTCTCATTTAAACCGTGGATATTCGAGATAAAGCTCAAGGTTCACATCATACAAACATTATTGCTACCCGTTTCCCCTACAACATTAATAAGCTGTACACCTAAAGGCGTTCTAATCCAAACCTCTCGGGCAAAAAAAAAAAAAAAAAAGGTGTCTGAAACATATTTGACTCAAGTGAGTTTATTTACAGTATAAAAAAAATTCCAGATCCAAGATGGCCACCTACTGAATATGAAGCCGAGGAATATAAAGCACTAATCATGTACATATCTCATGAACTCAATTCTACTTAAAATGACATTTCACACCAAATTGGTATCAAAAATGATAAACACAACAGGGAGGGAGGGGGCCAAAAACTTTGCCATGTTAGACACGGTATTAAGAGTGATAATTTTATATGTAATAATGTGTGTGTATGGGGCTGACTGAGAAAAATGTGAAACAGACTTGAGATGAACACTGATAAATGAACAATCCTTCGCTTTTTAAGGCCCAAATAGGACAAATTATATGACAATAGAAAGGAAACATGCCATGTCTCATGTTATTGAACGCAATCCAGTGCAAAATGATCGTGGGCGGTGATGAGGAACAGTAACATTAAATTCGGAGGTTATTAAAGACACACGGCCACGAGGGCAAATCAAAAAAATTACGATACTCTTCGAACAAAGTTCGTACGGTGTTGACATGGGTCTCAGTCGCTCACTTCCATGTCCTGTTCTTCATGGTGGTCGTCTCCGTTCTGCTTGGCTTGTTTCGGGGTGTGCTTGGTGCTGTCGCCCTCGGCGTCATGCTCGTAGCGTGCTGGAGAGGAGCCGGAGTCGTCCGAATCCTTCGCCCTTCGCTCCTTCTCACTGTCGTATCCCTGCTCCTCCTCGTCGTAATCTCGCATGACCTGCACCAGTTAAAGGGGCAACTCACGTTTATAACACTTTCAGTTCACTCTGAGTTACAGATACACAGAACCCTGCGTCACACTAATGAGTGACCGGTCACGTGGAATGTGTGTGGAATGAGAGCTTTTTTTCCTAATATTCTGCACTAAATTAAAGTTGTGCCTGAGGAAGTAAACTAAAAGAAAGCATTGAAACAACTCATGAAGTAACAGAAGAGCCGTGGACAGTACCTTCACGTCTCGTTTCTCACTATCGGACAGCCGCTCTCTCTCCTTATCTTTGGTCTTCTTCTTCTTGCTGGAGGACGAACGGTCGGACTCGTCGCGAATGCGCTCTCGGTCTTTGTCCCGGTCGCGCTCTCTCTCTCGCTCCTTCTCTCTTTCCCGATCTCTCTTCTTCTCTTTTTTGTGCCTGTACGAGCAAACATTAAAAAAAAATTCATATGATGTCCAACTTATTCTTTCGAGGATTTGTACATTAACATTTATAGAATATTAATATTATAAGGCCGGTTGGGGTTGATGCTCCGATTCGGTTATGTATCGCAGTTCTTTTGTGCGGAGACGGACGTCCTGCCACACTGGCTCCAAAATTGAATTTGTGATGGTGAAACTTTCTTACCGTTTCTCGGTGCACTTTAAACTATTCACACAGTGGCAGGCAGCACAGCATCCCCCCCGAGGTACGAGCAAGTTATTTGCTAACTTATGGTTCAAAGTTTAAACTGAAAGCTCTTGTTCATCTCCATGGATTCTCAAGCTTACTTAACATGTTATGGTAAACCCAGAGCTTTCGATTTGAGACGTTGCCTTTGACAACAATCACAACGCACATTCTAAATAAATGCCATATCGCGTTTAAAATCACTGTGCGCGCTGCTTAGCACGTTCAACTTGGAAACCTAACCGGTAACATCCAAAATCCTGGAAGAAAAAGATTTTGGTTTTTTTGATCCAATGGAAAGAAATGACAGACTGGAATTGGATGTGGAGACACGGTGACGTTTTTAAGAGGGATTTTTTTCCCCTTGTGAATAAATCTCACCTTCTTGGTGACGGAGTCCTGGATCCTCTTTTCTTGGGAGATCTACGAGGAGATCGGCTAGGACTCCTTCTACGTCTCCTGTGTTAAACAAAAACAGAACAGACATGGGTGTTAAAAAGTTGTGGTGTAAATTAACTAAAAAAAAAAGAAAAAAAGAAAAAAGAAAACATCAGAAGGGATTAAATACAAAGTGCTGGACGTTTGAGTCTGATTTGAAAGAGAATGACACATCTCTGTAAAGTTGAACACATTATTTTTAAATATATTTTACTTTGTTGTTCTTGCCACTACAACACAAGCAACTTCATGCGACGCTGAATGAGTACATGCACTGAGACGACAGAACTGGAACAGATGATTGGGTATAGGTGGAGTGTGTTTGTAGGATCAGTATTAAAGCTAATCACAAAGCCTCCAGCTGGAGAATGAAAAAGATGGTTGCGGTTATAATATTTACCGGCTCGTGCTTCTAGATCTCCTGGCGGTGCTGTAGCTCTTTGGAGGTGTTTTAGAGCGCTTCTTGTCTTTATCCTCCTTCTTTCTATCCCTGAGAATGACAGAAGCACCTTTAAATTTTGCGTTCTGTACCTGACAAATTTATGAAATTAAAACCAGTTTAATCTGCGTCATTCCTGGAGATCAGTCTCATTTTAAAACACAGATTTTAATGTAGGGGTCTGATTCACACTAACACACCACTTTATTAGGTAGTGGTCTGCAGGGTTTTTGGTAGTGGTATGCAGATGAGGCTGCACTAACGCACTCTCTCTCTGACCTGGATTTGCTCAAGGAGCGTCGGCCACGGTCTCTGGAGCGGGATCTCCTTCTCCTGAGGCTCCGGGAACGTCGGCGACTCCGGGAGCGGGAACGTCTGCGAGATCTGCTCCGAGACCTCCTATAGAACACACGCCTCAGTGTCAAGAGCACTGGTCCAAAATTCACCAAAACACAACTCCTCTGTTCTATTTAAAATTAAATTTAACTTTAAAATAAATTATAATTTTAAATATGAAGTGGATCTGTCTTACATTAGGCTAAACATGAGGCATTTAGGGAACCTGTACTAATGTACACAATTTAATTGCTTTTAACCAAAACAATGAACAAAAAACAATCAGTAGTAGGCTGCATAAAAAGAGAAAGCCTACACACAACATTTCTTACCTGTGGCGAGAGCGGGAGCGGGACCTCCTGCGTCTGGATCTAGACCTGGATCTGGAGCGGGAATGCTTGCGCTTGCTGTCTTTTTTACCTGGAAACAAAGAGACGCAGGGCTTATATTTTTGCACCTCACCAAAAAATCAATTAAAAAATAATCTGCACTGTGGGATGATCTACGCACTGCTGGGCTCAATCGCAGCCGAGATGAGAGACTGCGCCTCTCGCACTCTCTTCATGGCTTCCTCGATTTCCTTGTTGGAAGCGTCTGCCTTCAGACCCATGCTCGCTGCCATGGGGTTCATCCTGCAAGACGACAGATTTACATCAGACTCACTCTGATATAACTGCCAGGTTTATGCATACGTTCCTCTAACAAGCAGGGTACACTTACTTCGGGTCCACTGAAGTCATCAGCTTCAGAATTTGATCAGCAGAGAGAGCCTGTTGACAATAAGGCAAGAATTCAATCGTGCTGCGAACAAACCGAAAAGAAGTGAATAAAGAAAAAAAAAAAAAACCTGAGCTACAGAACTCACCTGGGGGTTCATGCCGGCTCCAGGTATCATGGCAGGACCACCGAGAGCACCCAGAACTCCACCTCCCATCTATAACACAAATAATTCTGCTTAAAAATAAGTCATTAAAAGTTATCCTTATAAATATGCTCATTTTTAAATACCTTTTTCATGTGTGTGACGTATCTGAATAAAGAATCATGATCATTTTCTATTGAAGACAAATAGCCCAAATAATTAAAGGTGCTATAAAAGCTGCAGCGCTAAACACTGTACTGCAGATGGATGAACAGAAAATTTAGAAAAAGTGATGGACGGATGCACAATTAAGAGATGGATGGATAGACGAATGAACAATTAAGAAATAATATTGGATGAATGGACAGTTAAGAGAAATGGATGGATGGATAGTATTGTCAATGAGTAGATGGATGGGTAATTAAACAGGTAATTAAAACCTGTCGTGATGGATGGACAGACAAGTAAGAGATGGATCGACGGATGCAAAATTAAGAGACGGCTGGATGGACGATAGATGAACGGACAATTAGGAAATGCAGTGTTGGATGAATAGACAATTAAAAGATGGAAAGATGAATTGATAGTTGAACAAATAAGAGAAAACGGATTGGCAAAACAGTGATGAATAGATGGACAGAATTAAAAACTGTAGTGATGGTTTGACAACAGAGATAGATGGATGAATGGACAAAAATTAAAATAGTGACAGACGGATGGTTACTGGCAAAACAGTGATAAATGGATGGATAGTATTAAAGATAGTAGTGATGAATGGACAACTGAGAGATGGACAGATGGATGAACAGACAAAAAGAATTCAAACATGTAGTGTTGGATGGATAGATGATTAAGAGACAGATGGATATAATTTAGAGGTCCAGTCTTACATAGGATATAAGTATTCTTAAATATGTTAAATCTTACCTGCTAGGCATGTTGAAATCATTAGAACAAGAAAGTATGTAGATAAAGAAATAAATCCAGTTTTTTTGAGCGAGCAGCATTAGCTCTCCAAAACACAGCAAATGTGGTGACGTGATCTGCTACGTCACAAACTGGTCTCACAGGTTTGTTAACAGAGTGCAAGCATGCAGCCTCGGAGTCCTCGTCAGTTTGTAGTCAATTTAACGACCACTGGAGCGATGTGAGTGATCCTGACATGGATGAACATGATTTAGGGAATGTTTTATTCGCACATGAACCCATGGGGGGGAAGGTTTGGGGTCATGTTTCAGTGAAGAGGATTAAGACGACAGGGAAGACCGTCTCAGAAACACTGCATGGTGAGCATCGTCTGTGATCAGATTTCAACCCCATATTGTGTAGCTTAATTATACACAAACCAACATATGTAAATATATCACGTAGCACCACTGTGTATAAATATGTAGCGTATTTAAATCTACTCAAGCATCTATAAACATTAGTAGCTACATAAAGGGTGCAGTACAATGTGTATATATATATATATGAAACTTATTATAATTTTTTTTAGATGCATGTATAAATGCATGGTACAGCTCATTACAATCTGTTAAATTAATTTAATCATCCATGAAATATTAACTAACCTTCAAATTTCTTATTAGTGTAAAAGACGCTTCTGGAACATGAGTCGTTTCCTCAAACGGGGCGGAATCGACTCTGAAGCCTTTATATATACACT
>JBCNYH010000010.1:20218710-20231263 GCA_039654325.1 Tandanus tandanus
TCAGCGTGTTTCTGCCCTGCGATGGCCTGGCGAGCTGTCTAGGGTGTACTCTGCCCTCGCCCAGAGTCGGCTGAGATAGGCGCCAGCCTCCCCGTGACCCTAATTAGGAATAAGCGGTTCAGAAAATGAATGAATGAATAAAATAAAATAATAGATAAAATAAAAAGAGATAGCCTCTCTAGTCACTCTCTCACTTATTTGCAGAAGCCTATCTCAGCCGACATTGGGCGAAGGCAGAGTACATCCTGAACAGCTCGCGAGACCATCACAGGGCCAACACACACACACACACACCCTTAGAGGCAATTTGGAAAAGCCAATTAGTCTGTGCTCATTGCACTGTTGGAGGAACTCTTTGGACTGTGGGAGGAAACCAGAGTGACCAGAAGAAACTCATGCAAACTCCACACAGAAACACCCGAGCCTGGGATTCGAACCCAGGACCTTCTTGCCATGAGGCAAACATGCTAACCACTACACCGCCATGCCCTAAGCCTGTATGATGATGACAGAGACGACAGTAAAATATTTTGCCCCTGCCCACCACACCTATATATGCTTGTTAAAGTCTTTCAGGTGTGTTATAGTAAGTGTTATTCTATTGTAGTTATAAACCTGGATTACTGGTTACTTGAATTGAATAAACTGAAGCTAAAGCTTAATACTGTAATAATAAATAATGCTCTCTTTCAAATTTAATTACTTCATTTATTCATTTTCCACACTGTTTAATCCTACCAGGGACCCTGGAGCCTGGAGTGGACACTGGGTGAGGGGTGCGTATACCCTGAACAGCTCGCCAGTCCAATACAGGGCCGACACACCCGCACACAACCATTCACATCTAGGGGCAATTTGGAACAACCGATTAGCCTAACCGTGCATGCCTTTGGACTGTGGGAGAAAACCGAAGTACCCGGAAGAAACCCACGGCGGCACTGGGAGAACATGCACCCTCCACACAGAAACACCTTCACTGAACCCAGGAATCGAATCCGGGACCTTCTTGCCGTGAGGCGGACGTGCTGACCTGTACGCCACCGTGTCGCCCTCTCAAATTTTCGAGGACACAGAAAACCTCAAATTAAAGTTTCAACTCGTCAGCTTGGGGTGGTCTTTTCAGCTACGGAATTTGATGTCGGAATGATATCAAATCAACATTGATACTCGCACTGTGAACATTAACAAGTCCCCCGTCTCTATTTTAATTAGTATATGGCAGTACTGGTTTTAGGTCAATTATTATACAAACACAGTGCTTCATTAACTCTGTATAACACTGACAATCCTGAGACATTAATAATCAACATACAACATACACAACAAGTGTGTGTGAGTGTGTATAGTGTCTTGAGATGGACCGATACCCCATCCGAGGTGTATTTCCACCTCAAGTGTACCAAAGATATGCTCTGGCTCTACTGTGACCCTGACCAGAAGAAAGCAGTTCTATTAGTATTATATATTTCATTCATTCATTCGCCTACTAGAGTCGCGGGGAGGCTGGAGCCTATCTCAGCAGACTCTAGGCGAAGGCGGGGTACACTTTGAGCAGCTCAACAGTCATACACAAGCATTCACCTAGGGGCAATTTGGAAGAGTCAGTTAACCTAATGTGCATGTTTTTGGACTGTGGAAGGAAACCGGAGTATCCAGAGAACCACCCACACAAGCACGGAGAGAACATGCAAACTCCACACAGATACGCCCTCACAGAACCCAGCTCTCGAACCCAGGACCTCCTTGCTGTGAGGCGGACGTGCTAACCACGACGCCACCTATAATATAAACATGCTAACCACAGAATTCTTTAAATATATGAATCTTGGCAGTTAAAAAAATGAAATCCACTTATGATGAAGGAAATGTGACAGTGTACATCAAGTATTGAACAATTGGATTCCATTCATAAAATAAATGTGGCTCTGGCTGGAAAACGTTTGAAAGCCTGAAATGCTTCATTGTTGATTATCCTAAAGGACAAGTCTTGTTCCATCCATTCATTCTGTCTGGTGTATGAAAACATCTACACTCAGCTGTATCGTTTTTATTTGTTATTAAAGGTTTTATTTGCAGTTGCAC
Source organism: Tandanus tandanus (assembly GCA_039654325.1). Lineage (NCBI taxonomy): Eukaryota > Metazoa > Chordata > Actinopteri > Siluriformes > Plotosidae > Tandanus > Tandanus tandanus. The sequence continues at coordinate 20,220,793 of JBCNYH010000010.1, forward strand.
ACGGGTACATTTCATTTTTCTATACAGTATTTTCTTCCTTGAGCTAATCACGACTAAGACCTGATATATATTTCACAAAAATGACAGATGTTTTAAAACTTTTACTGCATTATATATAGTCATTTATTTTACAAATGTAGATTTAGATGCCATTGATAAAACACTTTCCACACAAGAACGGACAGACATCAAGTACAGGAGTCCACAAAGATATGACATAATTTGTGTATAAGTAGTTACTTAAATTATTTTGTTTGTTTGTATTTGTAGTAGTTACAGGCTGAACATGTAATTATTTTCATTTCATATACAGCAAGAGTTATGAATGGCTTATAAAACATAAAACGCGCTCACACGATACCGGTCATGATTCCGATTTGAGCCGATCATATTCCGATGTTATTCAGCCGTTTTTTGTTCCGATGGGTTCCGACGGTTACCCGATGTGAATCCGATGCTTGATCTGATGCTAGTGTGATCTATACCAACATTACACCGATTTGTACCCATGTTGTTTCAACGTGTTTCTGCTACTGTATTAAAAAAAATGCTTGAATTTACCAGAAATGTGACCGTAATGTCCCCTGATGTTGCTCCCATTTTTCAAATTTTATACCAATGTTACACTGATTTTACTGTGATGTCATTCATTCATTCATTTTCTGAACCGCTTAATCCTAATTAGGGTCGCGGGGAGGCTGGCGCCCATCCCAGCCGACTCCGGGCGAGGGCAGAGTACACCCTGAACAGCTCGCCAGGCCATCGCAGGGCAGAAACAAGCTGACGGCTATGCAGCCTACTCTTGACGAAAATCAGCAATGGTTCTTTACATGCCTCTCACCATAGACAGCGAGAGACATGGCTGGCCTTTGATAACCCAGTTAGCTGCACTGGGGGTTTACTGTGATGTTACTAAGCTTTCTTCCTGTTTCCCCGATGGACTTCAAACACAAAAAAATAAAAAATAAATACAATTTTCACCCTTTCCTAAAGTTTTCCCCGAAATTCTACAATGTCGTCCAATGTTCTCTGATGTATACCGATGTTCTCCGATTTCCTCCGATGTAGCATCGGAATACGCTCGGGGCAAACTGGGATCATGATCGGTATCGTGCGAGTGCACCTTGAGCAATTTTCTAGATTTTGATTAGTACAGATTCCAAGGCCTGAAGAAGCAGAGCTCTTATACAATGATTTGTAATGTTGTGTGAAAGTTAATAATAGAACTCTGTAGAAAATGCTACTTGGCGTGATCAAAACAGTACCCAACTAACAATTTAATGTTTTTACAATGTTGAACAAAAGTTGCGAGAATGCGATTTGTGTACTCCCAAAAATGTTGTTAGAATATTACAGGTAACATTTTCAATAAATGTCCCAAAAACATTGTCAGAAGATGTTACAGTAACATTCATTTGTACTGACTGTGTGCATGTGTACTGTAGTTTTTGTTCAGTACCTGCAGGATTCACCGAAAACAAAACCCCAATATGGATGTGAACAGTCCTAGTCCCACGCTAGATGGCGCTGTACTGGGGGTCTGGATGTGTGTGAAATTTCGGCGACATCAAAACAGCATTGTGCATAAAGGTCATGAAGATGTTCTTAATAAACATCATGGTTTAACATTGTCACAATGTTCAAATTATGTTTTCTGCAACCAACCAAATTCTGACTTTCGCAATAATGTTGCAAAACGTTGTGTCTTAGCTGGGTAAGTAGTATAGGTCCGACAAATGTAATGACTTGTTTATCAGATTCACTCAGTGCTAAATTGAACATCATTTCTAAACGATCTACGAGTAGCCAGAGGATAAATTAATAATCTCTACATACACTGCTTAAGAACACTTGATTCATGCAGAGGTATTCAGTGTGAGAGCTTTCAGCCAGTCGTGTCCTCCCTCTCTCCCTCTCTCCCTCTTTCTCTGGGATGTTTTTTGAAAGAAACCCTGGTAAAATAAGTCAGGTTTGTACAGATGTATGAATAAAGGCATACGTTACACCCCTGAAGTAACCCAAGAAGCTGGATAGGACAGTGTAGCATGTAGCTCGTTACACGAGGTGATGGTACTCTTAAAAAAGAAAAGAAGAAGAAATAAAGGACACATTTACACAGTGGAATAAGATACTGATAGTGTATGCATGGTGCATTTTTGTACACCACACATGGAGGTACAATCTCAGTGGTGCTACTTAAATTGTCCAAGGATTTGCAGGTGATTAAACTGAGTCTGCCACTAAAATGGAGGGAATGTTCCATCTAAAAGGGTTAAAGATTTTAACATCAAGGTACTTATTTCTAGGGCGATTTCATAATCAGTGATTCAGGTTTCAGTACTCTTCTGGCTTCACAGCACCCTCATATAGATAGCTTGTGTTGTCCCTGCTACTGGAGGCAATTCCATGGTGTCTTATGATATGTATAGGTTCAGTCATGGATGATGTCATTTCCTGGAAGCATGATCTTAGATCTCTAACAAAGAATGCAAGGAGCTTCTCTAAAAGTAGTACATTTGTCCATGCATTGTTTAGAAGCAACCCTTCATCATAGCAAGCTAGGTTTCTCGGCCTCGTCCAGGGTATGCCCGAAATCAACTTTTGGATTTGGGGTCTCCTTAATATCAGGGTTGGTGTTTTCCAAATCCCATGGATAGAACTTGACAGTGTCTGGATTAGAGCCAAAAAGCATTTCCGTGACACTTTGTTGAACAGAATCGGAGGAACGTGAGGCCACCATTTTACTGAGCTCAGAGCAGAAGAAGTCTATTTCGGCGAGGTCTTCCATGGCCGTGACACTTACTGTGGAATTTTTGTCTGGCATGCTTATTTTATCAACTTTGGGCGAAAAAGAGCCAACATCAGCCAAGGGACTGGAGTCGGACTGGAAAAAAAAGTCTGTTGTCGAGTAACTTGATGAATAGCTCAAGTTTTGGGTATCAGGACTGACCAGGTTAGCTTCAGATAGAAGGGGATCTGCTTTGTTTGGTGCAGAATCACAGTGTAGTTGAGGAGACTGGCTAACTCCGGAGTCCCAGCTACTGGATCTGTTATCTCCATAAGATCTAGAATCATCTTGGATCGATCCCGGAACAAGGATATCCATGTTGGAGTGAATGTAACTGCTTCCTGTGAGAGGTGGCATCGGACTAAAGGGGTCAAAACTGTCAAGTTCGGATCCGCTAAAGGAATCGGCAAGCACATCAGAAGAACCAGTACACCCAAGACCTGAATCTTTCGTTATTGCATCATTGGTGGTAGGGTTACAGATTTCAGGTTCAGAATCAAATATTGCTGTATCATTGGAGGCAGGGCTAAAGGGATCAGGAACCTGTATATCCAGATTGGTGGGATTGGGCATCTCTATCTCTAAATTGTCACTTACAGAGCCTGCACCCGTTTCTGCAGACACTGGACGTGAATCTGTAGGTGCAGGACTGAAAGGATCCAGTCCACTAAATTCATGATAACCAGAATCGAGTCTTCCGCTGACAGTGTTTGGATTTTTGGCTTCATGTACATGTACTGGGTTACCTATGAGTACTGGATCTAGTAGGACCAAGCTTTGGAGATTTGACTCAGATGAACCAGATTTGTTTCTAATGTAAGTTTTGGAGTCTGGAGGTTCAGGATTCCTTTCAGTGCTATCACAATGATCTACACTACCTGCGTCGAAGCTGAATGGATTGCGAGCACAAAGCTTGTGACCATCAGTCGCAAACATCCCAGTGTCCCCAAAGACAGGGCTAATGAGGTACTGAACTACAGGCTCTGTTTTACAGCTCTCTGATGTTGTATCATCAGTACAAGCTAGGTCAACTTTTTCGGTATTTCCTGATTGGGGTTTGAATGCACTATTGCTCTCTAAATCAAAAATGTTGCACTCAGTGTTGTCAGGGCCAGCATTTTGGTCTTTAATTTCAAATGAAATGGGGAGTGATGGTGGATTTTTTGCCTCAGATTTAACCAGTTCATTTGACTCAGGACTGATTGGAGGTTGTACTGGTATGACCTCAGTTTCTTCTTTGTCAAAGCTTTCCCCTGGATAATCTTCAAGATCAAAGACAGAGCTAATGAGGTACTGAACTGCAGGCTCTGTATTACAGACCACTGATGTTGTGTCCACTGTACAAGCTAAGTCAACCTTTTCTGTATTTTCTCGTTGGGGTTTAAATGCACTATTGCCCTCTAGATCAAATATATTGCATTCAAAGTGGTCAAGCCGAGCATTCTGGTCTTTAGTTTCAAATGAAATGGGGGCAGAATACGTTTTTGTTGCCTCAGACTCGACTGATTCATTTGACTCAGGACTGATATGAGGTTGTTCTGGTACAACCTCAGATTCTTCTTGGTCAAAGCTTTCCTCTGGATAATCTTCAAGACTATGCTGCTTAAGGTCCTCGCCCTCGGGAGCAGCATAGTCAAATTCGTCCGTGTCCCCAGAGTCAGGACTTGCGTGTTCACCCTCAGATTTCTTTCTCTCACTTACTTCAGGAGAAACAGGGCTTGCATCAGAACTTCCAGGGTCTAAACGAACTGTGAAGAAATATATATCTCCAAATTTGTGGTCGTCTGAGTCGGAGGGTTCTTTATTATGGATCGTATCATTTGTATTACTGAAATGATCTTCTTTCAGATCAAGACAGCAATGGTCAGGCTTCACCTCCTGTTCCTCTTGATTGGGAGGGCTTGAGTCACCAAAGTCAACATTAGGGGCCAGATTGTCAGTGTCTACAGTGAGTTCCATCTCAGGCTTTGTTTCAGTGACAGTGTTGTGATCAGAAGAGAAGGATGATGGTTTCTCGTCTATGTTACTGCTACCAGGAAACGGCTCTGGATCATATGCTTCGGGACTAAGAGGAAAACTAGTGTATGAGCTCGTATCAATCCTCTGAAGCCCATACAGTGCTTGATTCCTTCTAAGATAACTTGGTCCTGGCTCTTCTGCCACTTCTGGCTCATCCTCTGGATGATCTTCGGCTTGGCCAAAATCTCCATCAAAGGAGCTGTCGACTGTGGAACTGGACTCAGAGTCCTGAACGTCATTGTTTTCGCAAACAACAGGGTCAAAACATCCTCCATCTTCAATCTCGGGACTTGTAGGCAGATCCGAATCATTTCTCATGGGGTTACTCAGTTCCATGTTGTCAAGATCTTGGGTTACTCTGATTTCAATCCCAACCTGAGGACAGACATCATCGTATGGCACGTGTTTCTCAGAATCAGTAAAATCGAGGATGTTTTGTTCAAACATCCCAGAGTCAATCGACTGACTGTAGTTAGAAATAGCTGGAACATGGGCAACATTTGAGATATCGGAATTTTCTTCTCTATTTGCAAATTCAGGACTCAAAGGCAGAGGGTTGGGCTGCTTAGCATTGCCTTCTTCGATGAGAGGAGAATCTTGAGAAAGCGGGCTGTTTGCTACATCACTGAACAGGTTATCGCAAGCAAAGGGGTCACTGCCTTTAAATGGATCACCAGATAGGAATTCTGAGAGGAAACAACACAGGGTTAGTTACACAAATTACCATTTAGAATATACAAGAAATAAGTACAAATAATACAAGCTATAGAGTGGCACGGTGTGGTGGCATAGTGGTTATGTCCACCTCGCAGCAAGAAGGTCCTGGGTTTGAGTCCCAGGCTCGGCAAGGGTTTTTTCGTGTGCAGTTTGCGTCTTTTCCCCGTGCTTGCGTGGGTTTCCTCTGGGTACTCAAATTCCTCCCACAGTCCACAGACATGCACTTTGGGCTAACTGGCTGTTCCAAATTGGGTGTGAGTGTGAGTGTGAATGGTTGTGCATGTGTTAGCTCTGTGATGGTTCAGCGAGCTGTTCGGGGTGTACTCCACCTTCGCCCAGTGTCGGTTGAGATAGGTTCCAGCCTCAAGAGACCCAAATAGGATTAAGCGCATCAGCAAATGAATTAATCAACACGAGTTATATTAAAGTCTTTCCAGTATCTAAAAGCATGTGTAGCACATACACACACACACACGCACACATAGCACTGACCTGTCATATCCACTTTCGGAAAGCGTTCATCTCCGAACACATCATCTAGAAAGAAGATGGAATGTACTTTGCTCATAATGTACCTGCATATTATTCCGTATACTGTAAATATTTTTCATGATCTAAACAATCAACAAAACAACAATACGACCAACAATACAACCTTTAATCCACTGATTAAAACATACAAAACACATATTGTTTCCTCTACCAGTTCTCACTGGATTATGGTCAAAGTGTGTATTATATATGCTATTCACTGTATCATTCATTGTAAATTGCTTTAAATGCACAAAGAATCAACAGAAAATGGCCAAAGTTCAAATATCAGAAATTACTATACTATACTAGTATTTTGGTTAGCAGTCTCTCCTTACAGCAAGAATGTCCTGAGTTTGAGCCCCTTTTGGTGAGGGCCAAAATGTCATTTCTGGACTGACAGATAGAGTACACAGCTCTACGTTCCTTCAGTGGCAGTTAAAAATTCACTAACTTCACTGCTGTAACTTTGAACCAAGGTAAAGGGCATCCACATACAATCCCAAATGAGACCTTCCTGAAGGGGAACCCATCCACCAAAATTTAATCTTATGTCATTTCCTTTCAGAGTTATCACACCAGTAACCCTTGACAAGCTGAATATAGAAAAATTCACTAAATCAACTGTTGTGACCTTGAAAAAAGGTCATGGTCAATCATATACAATTCCAACCAAGACATACCTGAGGGGACAAAATTTGGTGATGCTATGTCATTTCCTTTCAAAGTTATTGCATTAACAAGCCTTCACGAAGCACAATATAGAAAAAAATCAGTTCGTTGACTGTTGTGACCTTGAAACAAAGTCAAGGTCACCCATATATAATCCCAATCGAGACCTTCCAGTAGGGGAACCATCCACCAAATTTCGTGATTCTGTGTCATTTCCTGTCGAGCCTATCGCGTTACAAGGAATTGACAAGTCGAATATATAAAAAGTGAAACAAGGTCAAGGTGACCCATAAACAATCCCATCCTATTCGCCCCTAAGGGGGACCTATACACCAAATTTGGTGATCCTATTTCATTTTCTTCCAAAGTTATCCCATTAAAAAAATCATAGGGACAGACGGACGAAACCCATTTCTATAGCTCCCACTTGTCTGAATGGTTAAGGGTTCCTTCTTGGTAACGGGGTTCTGGTTCTGAGAGTAGAAGAGTTTTTCAGAGTTACAACCGGAAGAGCCCCTTTAGAATATTAGCTGGAGTTTGTCTTTCTAACAGTGTATCTGTTACTTGGTTAGCGAACATCGGTTGTATCGGTTGTTCTACTTTTCACAATGCATTATGGGATACACTGAGTCCACTATATAGTGTATAATAACTCTCACTATACATTCAGACACCACTACAAAATGGCAAACTCACTATGTAGTGAACTCTATATGAGTAGTGAGTGATTTTGGACAAGTGTTCCAGGGGCCCCAGGGATTCTGATTTGAATCCAGATAGATGGGATTAGATAACAGTAACACTTACAATCAACAAAAGGGTCTGGGTGGAAAAAATCAAACTCCTGGTTAGCCGTCTGATTAACAGGTTTGGACATGAGAGACTGGACGATTTCAAAATCCTCTTCTTCCAGATCAGCAGAGCCGGTGTGCTTTAGGGGGAGAGAGAGAGAGAGAAAAAATAGAAGAACTAAAAAAAACCCTCATTGATAAAAACATAGCAATATGAAGTAGTGAATTCCACAAACATGAGAGTGAATGAGTGCGTGAATCTCAATGTGTATCCAGGAAAAATTAAATACAGATATAAAATTAATGCAGCATCACAGATACTTGCTTCCTGATGAATAATAAATGTCTTCATGCATGACAATTCTTACTGCGTGTGCCCTTTACCTGTGAAGTTATCGATCTGGGTGACGCATCCTCTTCCTTAAACTCCGTCAAAGTGATCTCAGTGAACGAAGATGAACCACTGCTCTTCTGTGTATAAAAAGAAAAATAAGCAGCCATAACACATAAAGATGGAAAAAAGACTAAACCTAAATGACTACTAAACATTAAATCAGTGATAGTTCTTCTCCGAACATCAGCTATGCTAGCACGCTAGTTAAATAGTTGAAAGGATATTTAAGCTAGCATTTTTTTTTTTTAAGCTAGTTTATAATCATTACCGTCGGTGAACACTTTTATCATGAACATTCAAAAGCGGTTTCCAAACATTAGACAGGGAAATATCAAGCTACTGATTGACAGATACATTTATTTATGCTAGCTGGCTAGTCAGAAAAGTTAGCAAGCTAGTCAAACAGTTGACTGCATTTTCTTAGCTGGCTAATAATGTTTTACAAGTTCTAAAGTGGGGGCAGTGGTGGCCCGGTGGTGGGGTGCTGGATTACTGATCCCAAGGTCAGGGGTTTAAGCCCCACTATCAGCGGGTTCTCACCCAGTGCAGCTAACTGGGTTATCAAATGCTGGCCATGTCTCTAAGTGTCTGTGGTGAGAGGCATGTAAAAGAACCATTGCTGAGTTTCATCAAGAGTAGGCTGCATAGCCATCAGCGTGTTTCTGCCCTGCGATGGCCTGGCGATCTGTCCAGGGCGTACTCTGCCCTCGCCCAGAGTCGGCTGAGATGGGCGCCAGCCACCCCGCGACCCTAATTAGGATTAAGCGGTTCAGAAACTGAATGAAGTTCTAAAGTGATTACTTAACATTAGACAGGGAATTAGGTATTGATTAAGCTATGTGTTTATTAACATTCATATAGCTATAGATATACTGTATATGTACATCGCACCAGAGCACTTGTAGCTTCTGAGGAGTGTATCTTTGGTGTTATCAATAAAGTGGCTGACGTAACCATAACAGTGCTCCTGCTAGTGCTAGCTAGCACTGGCTAACTAAATAGTTCAGCTTTCTCTTTAGATTATGGGCAGTTTGAAACAGTCAGTTTGCATAATGTGCATGTCTTTGGTCTGTGGGAGGAAACCATAGAACCAGAAGGAGACCTACGCTCTATGAAACTACGGAGCTTTCTAGTTTTCAATCAGCACCTTTCCTCTTTAGTTGCTCAAAAGAGACCTCAATAAAGTTGTGGTGCATACGGACAGATTTTGCTTATGGTCCCAGAACAGCTAGGACTACCACTGATTTAAATTTATACAAGTCGACTATCAACCCGGAGATCGCAAGTTCGAATCCGGATTGATGCCACAGCCATCCCTGACCGGGAGTCCATGGGAGCTAATTGGCCGAGCTCTCACGGGAGGGAGGGATGGCATACGCTCACTTCCCTGGCACTCACAGCGATCACCAGACAATCATGGGCGTCTGTGAGCTCATTCGTACGAGGGGGCGGGTAGCGCTTTCCCTCCGAGTGTGTTAGGCCGCCCCCAAATACGCATGCGCAGCAGTTCGAAAAGAGGCGGGCGGCAGCATCACATGTCACGGAGGGGGCATGTGGTTGCTTACGCCCCTCCCGGGTCGGTGGTGGTCGTGTGATAGGGAAGGCAAAAGTTGATGGGTGGGAATTGGATACGACTAAAATAGGGAGAAAAATGGGGGAAAATGTTTTTTTTTTTAATAATTCATACAAGCCATAATTTCAGTTTATTTTATCTAAAGCGTGTCACACCAAGTTTTCAGCAGATCGTTGTAGTTTCTCAGGTCCGTCTTCGTGTTCCTTCTCAGAAGCCTCATTCTCCACGCTATGATGTCGCAGTGAAGATACTTTGTCTTCCCCGTAGACACGGTCACATTGCTCTTCGGCATTCTTGTCTTCCTCTCGGGTACCGCTGTCTACACCAGTACTTAAGCTTGCTTTCACCTGATGGGACGTGATCTCAGGAGCGCACGCTTCGATAGCAATCATCTCAGTAATCAGTTCACCTAACCTCTGTTTAGCCTAGGAGATAAATATATACAATAATCATCCATTTACATCAAAATTCAGATTACAATTCAGTCATTAGCTCATACAATTGTGCAGAGTAGCTCATACCACATGTCACAAAATGTCCAGCACCCCTAAACACTTCAATGGTTGTAGGAGTGTTGGCCCTGAGATCGTCTGGCGAGCTGTTCAGGGTGTACCCCGCCTTCGTACAGAGTCAGCTGAGATAGGCTCCAGCATCCCCGCAACCATAGTAAGACTAAGTGGTTTGGCAAATAAGTGAGGGATGTACACATACACAGGAACAGCATCCTGGAGTTTAAGACCAATTTTGTTTACCAACTGTTTCCTTATCCCTTCTTAAATGATTGATTATAGACGGAATTAAATAAAACATGGCCCTCGAAATGTTTCCGTAGATCTTTTATATTTATTATAGACAGTGCAATCGATACATTCATTCATTTTCTGAACCGCTTAATCCTAATTAGGGTCACGGGGAGGCTGGCGCCTATCTCAGCCGACTCTGGGCGAGGGCAGAGTACACCCTGGACAGCTCGCCAGGCCATCGCA
>JBCNYH010000010.1:20246964-20259450 GCA_039654325.1 Tandanus tandanus
ATATACATACATACATATATATATGGATTAATTTTTGTAAGAATGATGCAGAACCCTGCAGGTTGATTAATTCCCCATTAATCAGCACCAGGTATCTGCATTGCATTTCAATCCTATAATAGAGCAGCTGTATGTGCAATACTTCTGAGATCTAAGTGTCCTGCATCCGAAGTGTGTTTAGTGCTCAGGGATGTGCTGGAGAAGATGCTGCGGCTGCGGTGCGTCTTTACCTGCCGCAGCTCGTGCGCTGGCGACCCGGCCTCAGGCAGTCCAGCAGAAAGCGCATCATATTAACGGCGTGATTTCATCTCCTCCTGATTAAAGCCTGTCACCTGCCTTGTTTTCTTTATTTCTTTGCCCCCGATCAGATCAAGCGTCCCGATTCCTCCCGGAGAATTGAACGCGTAATGGAGCTCTCCTGGAAAAAATAGCAGGAGAATCACGTCGCCTCTCCTTGAGTTCTGGATGGAAAGCCAAAGGGGTCACAATGCGAGCAGATCCCATGGATCACGAGCTGCACTTCGAAACAGGAAGTGGATTTTAAAGTAGCTCATCCACTTCCCGAGCATAATAAATAAACATGAGCGTTCCAGCAAGAAGGTCCTGGGTTCGAGTCCCGGGCTTGGCGAGGGCGTTCCTGTGGGGAGATTCCCTGTGCTCGCATGGGTTTTCTCCAGGTACTCCGGTTTTATCCCAAAGTCCAAAGACATGCATCCATCCATGCACCCATTTGCTGAACCCCTCAGGGGTGATCACACTAGAGGTGCAACAGAAAAGCGACTGATGCAGATTGATCATTTTTGCAATTTTTTTTTTCTTGCAAATGTTAAAATTCACGTCAAGATATTTTTTGCGACTCCACATGCAAGCAAATGTTTGGCGGCTTAAATAAATATATCATGTGAGAGTCGCGAGAAGGCTGTGCGACAATTTTTGCAACTGATTTGCAATAATTTGCATTTCTTTTTTGCGGATGTTTGGTGAAAGGAAGGTGAATCTCCTGTCGTAAATCGGTCGCGTTTTGTTCGCTTCATGTGTTATTAGCGCAAACAAATAACACAGAATATGGTGGATGCCAGCAAGTCTCAAACTTTCCACATAGAAGTCGTCAACTTGTTGCTTTTTCTTGCAAACGAAAAACGAATCATTTTATGGGCAAAACCACAATTTTGTGACCTTCTCATGACATGTGCGGACAAGAAAAACGTGCATCTAAACTTTTCTCTGTTCTGGAACCAACGTGGTGCAATGAACTTCCTCTAGATGTCCGGACAGCTTCAATGGGTGTCTTCACATGACGGCTAAAAACCTACCTTTATCTGAAGTACTTGGATTAGCACTGTTACACTCACACACACACACACACACACACACCCCACTGAGTTTTGACTGACAGTATACTTAGTCTATGTCATGGTGAACCAGCATCAGAATGTATTCACTGATATTGACTTTAAAGCACCCCCCACATTTTCTCCCCTAATTTTAGTCATGTAATATTCCCACCCGTCAAGTATTGCCTTCCCTATCACATGACCACCACCAACCAGTGAGGGGCGTGAGCATGCCCATACCTCCTCCATGATATGCGATGCTACCACCCTCCTCTTTTCGAACTGCTGCGCATGCGTATTTGAGGGCGGCCTAACACACTCGGAGGGAAAGTGCTATCCGGCCCCTCGATTGACGCCCATGATTGGCTGGTGATCGCTGTGAGTGACAGGGAAGTGAGCGTATACCATCCCTGACATTACAGCACTTCTGTAAGTCCTTCTGAATAAGGGCGTCTGCCAAATGCTGTAAATGTAAATGACCATCTCGGTCCAGATACTCCTCAACTGCATGGATGACTTCATTAATCCACAAAATGGTGACCACGCCAAGTGAGATTTCAGCCGGGGAAACAGATAGAGGTCAGATGGTGCAGGTCTGGTGAATAAGGGGCATGGTGCAACAGTTTAAAAGTACATTTGGCTGCTTCTGCCACTGTCACCTGTGCTGCGTGGGCAGGTGCACTGTCCTGGAGCAACAGTACGCTATCTTTTTTAAAATTTCTTGTCCCCCAAGGAAAATTTAGCTCTGTACACCTAGGAGCGGTGAGCAGACACACTGCGGTGGCCGGAGAACAGTTGGAGGTTAGGTGCCTTGCTCAAGGACGCTTTAGCCATGAAGGTGGAGGTGGAGAGGGGCCCCCACCGTGACCACACATTTTTCCAGCCAGTCCAGGAATCAAACCAGTGACCTTTTGGTCCCAAACCAGCTTCTCTAACCATTAGGCCACGGCTGCCCCTTTCACTGGTTCAAACATTTGAGGGTTTATTGGTCAGCTTTAAAATGATACAGTAATACCCCAAAATAGACGTTATACCTCTCGTTTTCATGTGATTTCCAAGTGGTTTCCATCCATACCTTATAACATGAGATCATCCTGTATTTGAAAATAACATGCTGCGTCATATGTTGAATCAATAACGGACAACACAGCACACTAGGGAGTATATGACAGATTACACATTGAGAAATTCCAGATCAGTCACTTATCACTCACTCCGTGTAGGCTCTAAATAAATGCTCCACACTACTATACTGAGCCTTTCTATTATAATGTAGCATTACTTCTTGACTGAAAGCATTTTTGCCAAACTGCTGAGGGTCATGGGGAGGCTGGAGCCTATCTCAGCCGACACCCTGGACAGCTCTCCAAGACCATCGCAGGGCCAACACACACAGCCATTTATACTCAAACTCACACCTAGGTATGGGTGCAGTAATCTGCAACAGCCAGTTAGCCTAATGTGCATGTCTTTGGATTGTGGTAGGAAACCAGAGTACCCAGAGAAAACCTGTATAAGCATGGAGAAAACTAGCAAACCTCACAGGAACACGAACCCAGCTGAGCAATATTTGACCGTGCCGCCCCAGTGCTTAGTCTGAATTTCAGTAATTAGTGCCGTTAATATAAAACTGCAACATTTTCCACTAAACCCCGTTAGATTCTTATGTAACAGTAAGTAAGTAAATAAATGAATAATGCATGCTGTATGACGTTTATGTTAATTAATCTTCTTACATGCAAATTTATATACACACGAGTAGGATATGATTTTTTTTTTTTAATTTTTTTTTTTAAACAAGATTACAGAAATTGAATGAATACTGAATTTCTTGGGGAAATAATCTGACACATATATACAAGGCCAACACACTCGTACCACCATTCACACTCACATCCACACCTAGGGGCAATTTGGATCAGCCAATTAGCTTGTGTATGTCTTTGGACTGCTGGAGGAAACCAGAGTACTCGGATGAAACCCACGCAAGTACAGGGAGAAAATGCAAACTCCACTATGCCACAACGCTGCCCCGTCACTACATTTCAGAAGGGTCAAATTATTGGCCTGCGTCCGGCGAATAAAACAACTAAGGGGACGCTGAAGTGATTCATATTGTTTGCTGAAATGAATCACATTATTAAAACCTGGAAGAACAATACCGAACTGCAAACCTCACACACACAAAAAATATGGTTGACTTAAAAAAAAAAAAAAAATTAATAAAAATAAATTTGAACCAAAAGGACTCATGCTTATGTTTATTAGTGAAAGTACAAGGGTAGACTGAAAAGTTCATAGGCTGACGAAGAAGGAATGATTGCAGAGCAGTGAAACTTGAGAGCTTCTACACCAAGGGGATCGAAGAGCTGCAACACCGATGAAAGAAGTGTGTAGGCCGCAGGTGAGGCTACACATTTGGTTAAATTCCACCATTGCATCATAGTCAGCCTATGAACTTTGCAGCCCACCCTCCTACGAGTATTTCCGTATACACAATGTGACCAGACTTCACAGGACTGGGATTAAAGAGCTGCACGGCCATAAGAAAACCACTTTCAGTGAAAATGAAATGCTTCCAGCTTGCTAGGGAGGATAAAAACCTTTAAAAACTCTGAAGCAATTGAAAAAGGTCATGTGATCTGATGAGTCCAGAATTCCAGGGCGATGGGCGTGTCAGGGTGGGAACGGAAATGCATGAAGAAATGCACCCATCGTTCATAGTGCCCACTGTACAAGCCTCTGAAGGAAGTGTTCTGATCAGGAGCTGCCTCAGTTGGTCAGGTCGAGGCTCAGCAACATTATATTTTTCTACCCTGACGAAAGAGTGGTTTAGGGAGGATGAGGAATCATTCTCACACAAACAGGCACCACAGAGTCCTGACCTTAACCCTACTGAATATATACGGGATGAGCTGGAGAAGACTTCATACAGCGGTTTGACTCCCATCACCAAGGCTAGAGTGAAATAGGAGTTGTAACATGGCAGAAGGGTTTAGAAACAATGCCCTGGCGAATGCATGCTGTAAATGCAACAGGACTAAAAGTTGGGTCATATACATTAGACTGCGTGATTTTTTTCTTTTCTTGCGGTGCAGTACAGAAACAAATGTTTATGAGATAGATAGACATCATGCTAAAGAAATAATGACAGAAATGGCAAAAACGTGAAAGAATTCCAGGCGGCAGCAGGTTAAAACGGATTGATTGTTAGGTTTTTATTAGCGTGTTCTAAAACTGATGTTGATAAGTTAATGACAACAGCTGCATCGGGACAAGATAAATGGCACAGGATTACAAATGCCACCCCCCACTTTACATTTATTGCATCAGCCTTCTTTCTTCTTCTTCTTCTTTTCCCCTTCTGTACAGAAATAAGATGAACCCGTGCAGAGAACCCTACTGGTCCAGGCTCAGCCTGCTCTCAAGTCATATGACCACGTAAGGATGCAGCGTGGGTCACAGCAGCAAGCAGCGATGTAATGATTCGGGAAAGCTGGGAAAACTGATTCAGTGTCGGTTCTGTTCAGCTTGCAGGAGGCTGACTCCGGGTCACTGTACGCATGAGTTCACTTTATACACAGAGTCAATGAGTGTGTAGGGGTCATAATGATGCAGTCAGTTTAAACGGTGTGTAAGTGTGTGTGTGTGGGGCGATGATGAGGGGTGTTTTACAGGTAGCCTTCTTTTCGAAACTGCTCCTGCAGGATGTTCTTGTACTCGTCGAACCCGCCGTCGATGCGGAGCACTCGGCCCGCTTCGCACACCCACAGCTCCTTACACACCAACCGGATGAGACGCTCGTCGTGTGAGACCAACACAACACCACCCTGTGAGAGAAGGTCAAATGATGTAAATTATCACTGCATTCGCTTCTGTGTGTGTGTGTGTGTGTGTGTGTGTGTGTGTGTGTGTGTGCGTGTGTGTGTGTTTCATGATGCTCTGGCAGTGGAAAATAATCAACCCTGTTCACTCTGAACTCTAGAATTCAACATAAAATCTGAACTGACCTTAAACGTATTTAAAGACTTTGCTAGCGCTTCAATGGTTTCCATGTCCAGGTGATTGGTCGGCTCATCGAGGATGTAGAAGTTGGGGCTGAAAATTAAAGAAGTCTTGTTTAAATCCAGGAAGAATCAAAGTTGCACAGAAAACACAAGCGGATTCACAAACGTCCATCCCAATTACCACGGCATGGTCATCTGAGCAAACGCTACACGGCTCTTCTGTCCTCCTGAAAGACTCGCCACGGGCCGCATTGCTAACTCTCCGCTAATCCCGTACCTCCCCAGCTGACGCCTGTACTCCTCTTCGATCCGACCTGAAACACAACAGACCATTAATAACACTTTCAGGGGGAAAAAAAACCCCCACTGAACATATTAGACGTCGTGTTCAGCAGTTTCGGTGCTAGTTTGTTGGTGGCGCTATATTTTTTCTTCCCGTGAGATGTAATTGGTTATGTGTTGCTTTGCTGTCACAGGAGGACAATGCTTGCATGTTTACCGTAACATTCACTATGAGACGAGGAGGGTTTGCGAAATTCTAGGATTTTTCAAAAGTTGTAAACTTTCGGTGGGAATTAACAGGAATAAACTGGAAATTTGCAAGAGCGGGGAAAAAAACCCCATCTTGCAGCATAATCTTAGTCTAAACAATCAGATAAAATAAATAAATAAATAAAAATCAAAGTAAAAAAAAAAAAAAGAATTGAATAAGAAACGTTTGCATGCCTGTATGTTTGTATAAATTATCCCAGATGTCCAGCTAATTCCCATGATTTCAATACATCCCCATTAATTCCTTTGGAAATTCCCATTTCCAACTTGGAATATTCCAAAAATCCCATGGACCTTCCCACGGAAAATCTCGGCCCCGTTGCAACTCTAGAGAAAAAGGATTTGAGCATTCAGGTTTAGCTGCTGGAACCTAACCGCAAAACTAGCTAGGATATGACTGATACCGCTATGGGCGGAGCCTCCTGTCCCATACTCTGCATTCATTTTATGTGTATTTACGTACGTTTTTAAAGCGGCTATCCTTTTTAAGAATATCCTATCCTTTTTAAGAAGAGGTGATATCCACCGCTGTCTATATCGCTGCCTCGACTTTTGCCTCCTTGCTGTTCGTTGACAGAATGTTTTGACTCTGTGCTGCCCTCTAGTGGGCATAAAAGATATATGGAAACATCGCTGTGACGGTTACATCGATTGAAAGAGACATATTGATTCTTGTATGTAAAGGGAACTCGAATGAGTTTTAAAGTATTAAAGCACCGCTGCATCACTCTTTAGGTGGACATGACTCAATCGCTGTATCTGCAGACTATCATTACCATTGTGGGTAATGTAGGAAGCTGATACCCAAAAATAGAAAGCCAGAAAACGTTAAAAATGGAATGAAAATATGAAATTGCGGAATGCTGTGTTGATATTAGAGTGCGAGTTTGTTTTTTAATGGCTGTTTAGAGCAGGTCACTCATGCTTTGGTTCTTGATCTGTACCAGGAAACTTGTTGAGAAGTAGTTCCACTGCACAGACGTTGAGGTCCAGCTGGTCTACGTGGTGCTGACTGAAATAGCCAAGCTTCAGGTTTCTGTTGGAAAACAAGCACAAATCTACTGCTTTGGAAACATCTTTGCGACGACTTCATATCAAAAACAGCACCGTACCCATGGAAATCAGTCTGGCCTTTTTATCCTAAACTAACTGCTTGCTTGTTAAATCCCAGGTGGAGATCGGTGCCTCACCTGTGGGCGTGTCTGGTGCCGTTTACGGGGGTGAGGTCTCCCATGAGCAGCTTCAGTAATGTGGATTTACCTGCTCCGTTTTCACCAACCTATTTAAAAAAAAAAAAAAAAAAGCATACACAAACAAACAATGTGTTCAAAAGCAACTCCATCCTGCTAAAGAAATCCTAATCGCTGTCGGCGTTAATCGTTAATTAACGGCTCTGCTTTTAAAGTTTCACCAACACGTAGGGACGTACAATGCAGATCCGGGAGTCGAGATCAGCGGAGACGCAGAGGCTGGAGAACAGCTGCTGCTGGGGCGTGTAGTAAAACTCCACCTCGTCTAACTGCAGGATGGGAGGAGACAGCTTCTCGAAATTATCTGGAAAACTGAAACAAAACAAAAAACCCCACCCACCCATGAGGGACTAGTTCATGATCATGCATCCCCCTCAGGGACTCCCTTCAAATCTCAACCATAACACACCTGGAAATACAGAGTACAGGGATAAAGAAGGAAAAGACTCGGATTCGCCAGGATTACCACAAATATACTTATTTACACAAACAAACAAACAAATGCATTTGTTTGCTGTATTAAGATTAAAATATCAGAAAAAGCTTCAGTTCATTCACAAAAACACAATTCACACAAACAATCATGTTAAGCGCGGCAGGGTGGCGCGGTGGTTAGCACGTCCGCCCCTCAGCAAGAAGGTCCTGGGTTCGATTCCCGGGCTCGGGGCGTTTCTGTGTGGAGTTTGCATGTTTTCCCCGTGCCTACGAAGGTTTCCTTCGAGTACTCTGGTTTCCTCCCACAGTCCAAAAACATGCACAGTAGGCTGATCGGCAGTTCCAACTTGCCCCTAGGGTGTGAGTGTGAATGGTTGTGTGCATGTTGGCTCTGCAATGGCCTGGCCAGCTGTTCAGGATGACCCCGCCTTCACCCAGAGACGGCTGAGATGGGCGCCAGCCTCCCCGCGACCCTAATTTAATATGAATGATCATATTAAATTATAAACTACATAATATTTATTTATGTATATACTCTTCATTTGCCAAACTGCTTAATCCTACAAGGGTCACGGGGAGGCTGGTGCCTATCTGGACAAGCCGCCAGACCATCGCAGGGCCCGCCCGCACACACACACGCGCAATTTGGAACAGCCAATTAGTCAAATGTGCATGTCTTTGGACCTTAACATGATTGTTTAATTGTAAATCGTGTTTTTGTGAATGAACTGAAGCTCAAAAACAATCTTTTCCCGATATTCTAACCTTAATACAGCAAACTAATGCATTTATTCTTTTGTTTGTAGAACACCCATTACCATGTACATCCATTTCCCCGAAAGTGCTGGCCAGAGTTGCTTCTTGAATTTTTTTTCTTATCACCTATTTTAGGTCCCTCGCTGAATAAATCTGCTTGTTACTTGCGCTGGACAACCCCGCCCAACGTGTCCACGTCGCTTCCGGGGGAAAAAAACACGACTGCTAACCTTTGGTTCAGCCCCCGCTAGTAATCCACGGGATAAAATGACCCAGATTTGTGCTTTTTATGGTCATTTATGTTAAAATAAGTGTCTGTATCACTTAAATATATTAAACACGCATGAATTATGCTGCAAAGATGACCTTACTCTCTAAACCTATTTACAGACATAGTGTTTATGTATATTTCATCTTTTTGCAGAATTTATTTTTTCCACCTCCTTTATACAGAACCCACCGTAAAACGACTTCCGACTCCTTTTCTATGGGTTTAAGTTCAGGCCTGTGAAAAGAAAAATGAAATTATTACTGAAGCGGAATGAACTCGGTGCCGTCGAGTAAGTAAAGATGTCGGCGGAAGCTGATGTCGGACTTACAGTTTCTCTAAAAGTTTCAGTTTGCTCTGCACCTGCGCAGCTCTGTTAGCGTTGTACCTGAACCTGTCGATGAATACCTGGATAAAAACACACAAACATCAGCACTAGGACCTTTCTGGTTAACACAACAACAAAACACAACAGCCTGACAAGACCTGACACAATAACACAACGCAACGCGACAACGTATCATCACACACAATGACAACAACAAACATCACCATGCAATAATACAACAAACAACACTAAACATGGCACAGCACAACACCGTAACATGACACGAAATTACAACACAGTAATAACAAAATCAACATACAATAATACAACACACAACACCATAGTGGCATGACAGCACAAAACACAACATGGCACAGCACAACACAAAGACATGGCATCACACAATAACACAACCACATCATAACTCCAAGACACACAACATAACACCGAACCACAACACAGGACAGCATGGGTGGAGTTGGCGCACTGCATGTTTATTCAGCGACTCGATCATTAATAAGCACAGAAGTTATAGTAAAAGTGTGTGTGTTCATACCTGTATGTGTTCTCTGTACTGTAACTGAGCCTCGTACTCCCTCTGCTGGTTCTTCAGTCGGTCCTCTTTCGTTTTGATGAAATTCTCGTAATCGCCACGGTAACTGTCCAGACGCTGCGAGTGCAGGTGGATGATGTCGGTTGCGACGGCATTCAGGAAATTCCGATCGTGAGACACCACGAGGATGGTGGACTGCCACGTCTGGGGCCACACACACACACACACACACACACACACACACACACACACACACACACTAAAACAACCACCACTATAGAATATCCATGATGCATCAACAACAGGTAATGTACAGATGTATTAGAGATACTATAAATATTATATACTGTACTCCGAGCTTTTCTTCCGTCATGTTGCAGTACTACAAATCGTAATCATCATCAGTCTGGATCATGTTTTTGTTGTATTCTTACAGTTATTATCCCTTTTGTCACTGTTCAGCAGGTCTGTAAATAATTTCCCATTAGACCTTGTGGAATCAGTCCGAGTAAGACCCAGGTGTGTACACACACACACACAACACAAATTCAAGATGGCAGCTGTGGTGGTCATATTAGTTATCGCACCACAATGAAAATGGTTAGGCTTGTGTGGCTACATAGCCCCAACATCCACACCGAAAATGGCGGTGATTGGTGATGCCATTTGGTGCGAGTGCGTGAAATGCAAATTCAAGATGGCAGCTGCGGCGGCCGTATTGGATATCGAATCGTGAAGAATTGATTGGCTCGTGTCGTCACCCACTCCCAACATCCACACACCAAAAATAGTGAAGGTCAGTGATGCTGTTCTGTGTTAGTGCACAGAATGCCACTGTAGACAGATGGATGAATGGACATCACTTGTGACAGAACCTCAAACACCCAGTGGTCTGAGGGGTAAACAGACCCCAAACATCCTTGTTCATAATTAAAGGGGTTCTGTTACGGCTGTTGTTCATGAGCATGGTTTGGATTTAAATTTGTCCACATTTACAGTTAATGAGGTAAAACAGCATTAATGCCATCAACTAGTGGAGTTTTCCATTCGAGAACCTTACCTGTAAATAATTCTCTAACCACAGAATGGCTCGGACATCCAACATGTTCGTGGGCTCTGATGGGAAAACGAAGCGGCGCTGTTAGATGAAGGATTTTCTCCGTTAAGCAAGTGTGTTTCCATAGAAATCATATTTACTCACCGTCAAGTAACAAAAGGTCAGGCCTGGAATCAAAACAGAGAAAGTCTTAGTAAAAAAAAAAATAATATAAAAAAAAAACAATGATGTTGAAAATAGTGACACAGAAGAAAAATAACTTCACTTTCTCTGTAAGTGTTTAAATAAAATGACACCAAAGAACATTTTAAAAATAATTTGTTAATTTATTACTTTTTTTAATAACTGCCCCCCCCCCCTTTTTTTTTTTTACATCACATTAATGTTTAATAGAATAAACAGTAAAAAGATTCAGAAACTACAGATGAATCCATCTCACTTCAGATTTTTTAGTAAACGTTTCCTGTTGCCAATATTAACACCAGCATTAAAAAGTTTCATCCAAGTAGAATCATGTCATGATTCTACTGGGATGTAAAATAATAATAATAAAAATATAACAATTTTTACAAATTAAAATTAAAAAGAGCCGCAAAGAAACTTTTCATGGCAATGTTTGAAATAGAAATTTGCATTGGAATTAACTGAAAACCTAGAGTAATTTATAGAAACTATCATATACAAACAAATATAAACAAATGTTTTGTTATAAGCAGAAATATTTTTTTACATTTTGATTGTTTTATTTATTTATTAATGAACAGTTCATTCCCATTAAACCTCATTCTCTATCCAAGATGACGCTGCAAGATGTTTTTTCCCCCCTAACTACAAATAAATTTGTTGTTATAGACTAACCTGCAATTTTGCAAATGTCAGTTTATTCCCATCAAGTTTATTAAATAATCCAAATTCCTGGAATTTTGCGACCTTTAAGATGTGCAGTATGTATTTAAAGGGGAATTGAAGTGAAACTTATTAAAAGCTTGCATGCATAGTTTCTGTCCGTTCTTCACTGTATGCTTCACTAGAAGTTCACTAGTTTATATCTGATTTGTTAGTTTAATATCTGTATACTGTTATTTTTGCCGTTATCTTGTCTTATATGAACGGACTCGTCCATGTCCTATTCTCACGATTTCGTGCCCTCATGAGTGAAACGGAATCCAAATGGCTAATGCACACTATCAAACCCATTTTACTAGATTGCAACTTTGAAAATGTAAGTAAACCTGATTATGAAAATATACATATTTTCAGTGTTACAGGAGTTTTGAAGGCTTTCCTTTCATTTCACTTTAAAGATTATAACTTCCACTCATGTTCATTGTCCTGTAAGACACATTATAGAAGCGGTTCATTTTTAATAAGCACAATGTTCTCACCTTGCAAACAGAGCTCGTGCTAATGCTAATCTCATTCTCCAACCACCGGAAAATTCTCTGTGGAGAACACACACGTACGCATATTTTATCCAAAACTTCAAGAAAAGAAAATTATATCTCCCCGGCTTCCACATGTCAGAAAAATATGAATTGTACAGCAGACGCCAGGTTCAAGAAAGTTTTGGCCCGGAATTTAAATGATTACAGATGGATGAACAGACATACTGATGACTACATCCTCCCGCGTTATCTGCCTTGGGAAATTATACATAAGTTGAAAACAGTTTTCAAGTTCTGTTCTGGACAATAACACCCTCCACATTTCACATGTTAAACTGGTCGCCATGGAAACCTAAAAAATCTAAATTGCAGAAATGTCAAAATATCACACAGGAGAAATATACTGCCTAATTGAAATAACTGTCAAGTCTGACAAAAAAAACGAAAAAAAAAAAAAAAAAAAAAAAAAACCCCCAAAAAAGTTTTCACCTTCCGTCCCACAAACAAACCCCACCCCCCTACTTCCACGGTAAATTTGTTGCAAGGGAAAACCAAAAACAA
>JBCNYH010000010.1:20259550-20270636 GCA_039654325.1 Tandanus tandanus
AAAACTTCAATTGTGAAAAGTTCAAAAGCCCCCACAGGGGAAAGGTCTTTTTCCGGTGAAAAAACGTTCGAGGGGGAAAAAAAAAAAAAAAAAAAAAAAAAAAAAAAAAAAAAAAACCCTCTAAAACGGTTTTCACATTCTGTCCCACAAATAAACTCCGCCCATATACTTACATGGTAAATTTGTTGCAATGGAAACATAAAAATAAATAAATAAAAAAAATCGATGAATTGAAGAAATCACAAAATATCAAAAAGGCACAGCTACTGCCTAGCAAAAGTAACTGGCAGGTTTAAAGAAGAAAGCACAAATGGTTTCAGAGTTCTTGCACGAAATTGAAAGGATTAAAGACAGACGGACGGACATACCGATGATTATATATCATATGCCGATAAAAAAAAAAGGAAGAAAAGCTGCAGGACCATGGAATAACGAGGAAGTGTTTCTGATGTTTACAGCCTCCTCTTGCATTTTTGTGCCAAAAAAAAAGGCAAATAGGACTCTTATTTTAAAATAATGAAATCCACCACATCATATAGACGCTAATAGCATTTTCTTGTCAAGGTCTCTCTGAAGTTCTGGGGTTACTGCAAAACTAGAAATACTCCATAATGTTACAGACAAACTGACTTGTGATAACACTTCAGATAAATTTGATACTCACTTGGTCGGTTGCTGCTGCATTTTGGGGGAAAATCCTAAACCTGCAAGGATCACTGAGGCTCTGGGGAAGCAGAGAGGTCAAGATGAATAAACCAGCAGCCTCATGAGAAACACAGAAGCAAAACTACCGCTCAAGTTTTCATCTAGACACTGTCCAATCATACTGAAGAGGAAACTACATTCCAAACGACATCAGGTGCGTCCTGAGAGTTTACCTGGCTGGTGCTTTGTCTGCCTCGATTTCTTCCAGTTTGGCGTAGATTTCTGACAGACGCAAGCTTTCGGTGCCGTCCGCTCTACAAGGTAAAATCAAACATTGATTCTTTCTCCACCGATTCCTTCAAAAATTAAAACCAAATACACTCAGGTGAAGAGTGACCCGACTCTACTCACGTTCCATTGGCGATGTGTGCGTTGAGTGAGCGTTCCTCGGCGAGCAGTTCCTCTCGGAGCGTGTCGCTCTCCAGCACGCTCTGCAGTGCCGCAATGTCATCTCCTGCCACCTCCTGCTCCACGTGCAGGATGGAGAGGTGCGCTGGAACGCGCAGACTGCGACTCGCCAACATCTTCAGCAGCGTAGTCTTACCCAGGCCGTTCCTCCCAATGAGACCGTACCTACGGCCGCTCGCCAAACACAGCTCGGCTCCCTGCAGCAACGACCTGCAGCACATGGAAACATACACAAAGCTAATCAGACCCGCAAACGTCACATCGCTGTAATTATTCAACTGTACTTCCTTACATGTTCTGTCTACAGCTACAGTTTCACCAATAATGGCTTTGCATTTGCATCATCTTATTGGAATACAGTCCGAAAACCCAGATACGCTCATGCAAGCATAGAGTGAACATGCAAACTCCACACAGAAACGCCCAAACTCACAAATCGAACCCAGGACCTTCTTACTGTGAGGCAGACATGTTAACCCCTACGCCACCGTGCCGCCCTAACTTAAACCAATTCAACTCAAATGTAATTAACATCTTTTTTTTGGCTAATGAGAAGGAAACATGGATGCCAAAAAAAAGAGTTGCCAACTCAATCAATTAAACAAAAAAAAAAACGTTTTTTAAAATTGCCTTCAAGAAGGAAATTCTACGCAGCGTGTGGCAAAATATGTCGGAGGTTACCAGTCAGCTGTGTCTAAAATTTGTTGCAAGCAAAACAGGAAGGTTATAAAACCATGACATACAGGTAGAACAAATCAGGAAAACAATCCAGTTTCCCCTCTCGTTTATGACATGGGGTTACATGGCAGGTAAAGGACTAGGGGAGATGGTAATCATTAGCTGAACAGTCAGTGCAGAGGTGTACAGTCAAAGTTTGGCCACTTTTTTCCATTCACTGATAGAAAACAGGCTTGATGATGATGAAGACAATGCATCTTGCCTCAAAGCAAAGTGTTCAGGCTTTTCTTCAAGAAAGGCAGATCAACTCAAGAACTCAAATTTCCAGAACTCAAATTTATGGTGGAAGTTTTAGTAAATTGGATGTTTTAGTAAGTGTGAAGATGAATATTGGTTTTAATTAGTTAAGTCCGTGCCTTAAAGAATTCAGGGCCTAGGAGGAGCAAAATAGTACCAGTTGTGATGTTTCTGTTGATATTTCCAGATCTACTTGATCAAGAAAAATAGATCCCATTATTAAAAAAAAATTCAATGGCTTTGAGGAATTCTTTCAAGAAGTCGGCTATAAAACAAAAATTACTTTGCGTCGTATCTGTGATCTATTTATTTCCTATGAAGTAAAAACACTGTGTGAAACTGTTTCTATAGCAACAGCTCATACAAAGGCCTGTGCACAGAAAACACATGATATAATCTAAGATGAATCATGAACAGGACATCAAGATGTTTAACAAGGTAAAACATGCAATGGCTGACGTGGTGACGTTTTCTGAGGAGACGTTTATTTATCATTTATGGGTGGGGTGGTGGGGGTGGGGGGTTCAATAGCTTTAACAGTCAGAGAGAGCAAGCAAAACCTAGCTTAACCAAGCTTATCTCTTGGACGATCCACAACATTAAATTAACTAAAACACAGTTCAGACGGAACTGTTACTCAAAAATATCACACTGCACATTCCTTACTAAGCTACTTCATGCTATTTTTTCTATTCATCGCTTATTCGCGCTACCTACGGTATACTATAATAGCTTTATACTGAGTAACAGCACAACACGTTACTTTAAGCTACAAGGAACAAAGCTGAATGTAGCAGTATACATTATTCATTCATTTATTTTCTGAGCCGCTTAATCCTAATTAGGGTTGCGGGGAGGCTGGCGTCCATCTCAGCCGACTCTTGGCAAGGGCGGGGTACACCCTGGACAGCTCGCCAGGCCATCGCAGGCCCAACACACACACAGCCATTCACACTCACACTCACACCTAGGGGCGGTTTGGAACAGCCAATTAGCCTACTGTGCATGTTCTTGGACTGTAGGAGGAAACCGGAGTACCCAGAGGAAACCCACGCAAGCACGGGGAGAACATGCAAACTCCACACAGAAACGCCCCGAGCCCGGGAATCGAACCCAGGACCTTCTTGCTGTGAGGTGATTCTACCGTGCCATGTAGTAAAATTACAAAAAAAAAAATCCTTTACTTAAAAAACGATTGTGCACTCACCTGACAGTAATCCACACATGACACAGAAGTACAAATCAGGCATAATGATGCTCCTTCCCATCCCCATGCTCACATGAAGAGCACAGTGCTGTGTGTAAGTAATGTTTATCTGAATGAAAATTAAGGCTGGGTGACGTGACCTAAAAATTTCCTTCACATTTCTCTATTTATATAGACTCTTTATTGGTGTATTAATGGTGCTGTAGCATTTCTGCATACCAATACTCACGATATTCACATTCATATTGCAATACAATAATGTTTTGCTATATTGCCCATATATTGCTATATTGTCCAGATCACAGCATTTCCGAATGTTTCAGCTGTTCTGGTATGATGTGGTTGTAATATTCAGTCTAGACACCGACAGGACACTGTCTATAAAGATTATGTATGTATATCACCAGGTAATAAAGACTCGCCTCTCTCCAAATGACACGTCAAAGTTTTCGATCCGGATGTCGTAGCTGCGGTTCTTCCCCGACATGTCCACACGGCTCTCCTTCTTACTGCTAGCCTGGCTGGCTGAGGCCTCCTCCAGCACCCTGGAGGGAAACCGTTCACAGCGTCGTTATGAATAATGCAGGCATCTTTAGCCATCATTTATTAAACCAATTCATTCATTCGACCTTAATTTAGCACCACATTAAACTCGGGGGGCTATTTCTGTACTCTTAAAAAAAGGGAGGAGAAAGGCTAAGCTGTGTGAACATCTCAAACATAAACGCTAACTGGATATATATAAATAAAAAAACTTTAATGGAATAAAACTTGGACTACAGCATGTTATACGATCATTTCACTGAAGAGCTGAGAGAGGATGTGTGAAATATCAAATGAAAAGTATCGTGATGTGATATGATGCATATGTTCCATGAGAGGAAAATGACCCAGTACTGGCAAAAGAATGTGCAGTTCTAGAATGAGAACCTGCCTGTGGTATCTAGTGAGAGTTATTGCTTAATGAAGGCAGAAGGAAAAAGAGAGAGAGAGAGAGAGAGAGAGAGAGAAGGGGGGGCAGGTAAGGGATAGAGAGGGATTGAAGGGAATGGGAGAGGGAGAAGGGACAGATAAATAGATAGATATGATGGAGGGAGGGATGGTAGCGAGAGATAGGGATGGAAGGGAAAGGGAGGAGAGGAAAAAGTGGGTAAGTCAAAAACAGAAACAGATAGACAGAAAGGTGGAGAAATATAGAAAATATTCCAAAAATGAAGGGTCCACAAACTTTTAAGCACCACTGTAGTGACATCAAGATCATGTTTTCGCTCGGTCTTGAGGAAAGCAGTACACTTACAGCGGGTTGGAGGGTTTCTGCGTGTCTTTTTCATTCCTCCGCTCATGTTTAGCTCTCAGCTTGGCCTCTGCTTTTTCTAACTTCTTGGCATCCACAGTCTGTGTAAAAGGAATACATTATAAAGATGAGCAACGTGAGGTGGGTTTAGAGATCGGCTGTCATGCTGGTGGAGGTGATTCACTCAAATCCTGGATTCATTGGTCACGGAGATAACCAGAGCTAATAATAAATATAATAATAATGATGATGATGATGATGGTTGGCATCACGTCCCAGTGCGTTCTCTCTTCCTGGGTGGTAGCTCACGTATGAGGTGACGTGAGAGTGGGACGTGCCAAACAGACAAATTAATCAGAGGGAAAAAATTATTGCCTTTTTCACTGTGCCTGTGGATCTTTCGCACCTGTTTACACATGTTGTGGGGTGTATACAGGTTGCTGAGGAAAGAAATTTATTTATTTACTTTAAATTAAAAGGCTTATTTTGTCTACCACAACTGCATTCCCAGTATTCCAAGTAGAATTAAAACCTTAAAGTGAGAGATGAAATGTTTATCTTACCGTGCCCTGGGTTCTCTTCACCATCCAAATGCCCTGCACATCAGTAACAGACGATTCTGTAAACAGCAAATCAGACAAGAGCAGGTATGAGGTCAGTCTTCCATCATCAACTCCAGCGCACGTCATTGCTTCAGTCTTCTACACATATAGAAAAAAACAACTCACCTGACTCGGCAGAGATCTGAGAGAGCTGCACAGGGGCATCAAGCAGCACCTGCTTCTGGTTAGAGTGACAGTTATTGCTGGGGGGAGAGAGAGAGAAAAAGAGAGAGAGAGAGAGAGAGAGAGAGAGAGAGAGAGAGAGGAGAAGGGAAGTGACAGAGAAGGGAGATGATAAGACAGACCATCAGAGAGAAAAGCAGGAAAATAGACAGGCAGAAAAAAAGACAAACAAAAAGAGAGCGCAAGAGAGAGAAATTGAGGAGTGAGAGAGAATGGGAGAACAAAAAAGAGAGGGAGAGAGAGAAACAAAAAGAAAGACAGATAGAGAGAAAGAAAGAAATTGAAACACAGAAACAGAGATGGACAGAAAAAGAAGGAAAGAAAAAAGACAGAATAAAATGGAAAGTGATATTAAAAAAAGACGGAACACAAAGACAGAAAACAGCAGACAGACAGAGAAAGAAATAGAGGAGAACAAAGAAGAGGAGAGAGACAGGGATAATTACAGAAACAAACGTGTGAATGAAAGAAAAATTAAGAAATAAAAAGTATGTATATATATATATATATGTGTGTGGGAGAGAAAGAGAGAGAGAACGAACGAAGGATGACTTTCTCATTTCAACTTTGTTCTGTTTGATTATCTAAGAAGTGTAACAGTAAATGTGTCTGACTCAGACTCACATCTTCAGCGTGTTGAACAGCTGCAGGCAGATGTCTCGGACGTCGTCTTCGTTTTTGTCTGCAGCTACTTCCTGTAAAACTCCACCGATGGCGTCGAACACTTCCTCTCCGTCCTCGAAATCAGAGCCTCCGCTGTCCAGCACTCCTGCAGCAGCACAGACACATGACACAGATCATCAGCACACAGCATTCAACACGTCCACCAAACACAGAAATAATGATATAAACCCGGCACGTGTAGGCTTTCGCTTTACGAAGTTTCATTTAACTGTCTTTTACCTTCTGCTTTTACATTCTGTCTACAAATAATTTAGTTTCATTTAGTAATAATTTAGTTTATTATTTCATCACTTTTCTCCTCCAGGGAGAAAAGTACAGATTAAACAAACAGATAAAATTTAGTTCTGATGTAAATCTAAACATTTTAAAAGGAAGCTGGAAGAGACAACACATCAAAACCCCCCACATCTATTCAAACTGCTGCTGATGCTTCATCATAATACAGTGAAGTCTCATTTCGAGTGCTGTATCCCAGGCAAGCGAAGAACGCAGTCTACGAAGGAGTGAACCTTTGTGACTGGAACAGCTAAACAGTTACTAACCAAGCAGTTTTAAATATGTTTTAGACTACAGAACATTCCCAATTTGCATCATCAGCCTTAAAAAACACCGCTCCTGTCACCTCCTAGCAACCTCCAGAGCTGCAACACATTAGATAAAATTTAATGATGGTATGCAATGAATCTTGGGAAAGCTTGGGAACTATAAGATCCTAGGAAAGGTGAATCCTTCGCTTGGAAAAAGGGGGGTCCTTTTTTCCCCGGCTGCTTTTGAAGGAACTTTTGAAACGAGATGCCACCGTGACGTATCCGCCCGCCGAATCCAGCCCTCAAAGGATTCGGTACCAGAACTGGGATCCGGCCTTAGGGACAGAATATACTCGATGCTCAGAACGCTTTAACTCCGAATAAAGATTTCGGCATACGAATAATTCTAATCTTCAACATCTTTCTTCCTTCAACCCACAACGCAGTAAAACCAGGCGTTGTATAGTCTGTACTAAACACTGCTTGCGTACAGCAGCTTCCACAAGTGTAAGAGTCGCGTACTGTCAGATACGGTCCAGTCCTTAGAGGAAGGCACTACCTACGTGAGCTTACAGGTGCCTATGATTGGCTAGGATTACTTTGATTGACAGGGCACAGAGAGCACTCCCCTCCCACCCAGAGTGAATGACAGCTGTAGCACCCTTAAGCTTCTTCCTGTATTTCTTGTCTTATTATTTATTATTATTATTATTATTATTATAAGTCACAAACAAAACAACAACAAGACCTTCCTTCTTATGCAAACGTCGTAAAACCACAGCTCGGTTTTGTTGTCGCACCCGTGCCCATATAGGCATCCAGACGAGCGCGTGCACCACTGCCGTTGGCACTGACTGCACTTATACTTCACCGAAAATGTTTTTCTTCTTCTTGAGGAATACATATCGTGCGGTTTCAAGTATCGTGATGTGATTTTTTTTGGTCATATCGCCCATCCCTGATCATTTAACCTTCTGTAAATAACAGCAGAATGAATGAATCCGGTTATTATGAATCAGTGTTAAATAAATGCGTGTTAAAAATTAAAGCAAAAGGATCTGAGAGAGCCTCAGACACACCCCGCTTTCCTAAATCACTACCAGTTCAAAACAATCCGCTTGGCTTCCTCTCCAGTCTCCCTAGTTTCCTAAATTAGCATGCTAGCCACTGTAGCTGTCGGCCAACTTAGCTCACCCGTTAAAACCGGAGTGATCCGGAAGCACATCATCAGATCTACACATCATGCAGCTCCCATTTCCGCCGGTGATATGATTTATACATCAGCGAAACCGCCGAAGAAGAACTCCCCAGCCCTGCTCATGGACGTGCTAGCTAGCGACTTCATAACTCTCTTTCTTTACTTTATACTTTACTGTCTCGGCACAGGAGTGATACAAAACGGTTTTTTCTCTCATTACGCGCGACTTACCAGTGATATAATTAAACACTTCAGTGTCAATTTCGGGAAACTCGCTGTTCAGAATCTCCACGTACGTCGCCATGTTACACCGCGGCTCCTGCTGACACACCAGTGCGCATGCGCGGTGCCTCCGGCTGGGCTAGGTTTGGTGACGGCTGCGCGCATGGGGTTTTCGGTTATATGGTAGCAAGGATTTTATTTGTTTGTATGACAACCAAAACATGTTTTGAGGTCGATTACGCATTATTTTGTATCAAATAATTAAAATCTTTGTTTTAAAAATCTACAGAAAATAAAGAACAAATGCGCCTTAGGAACCAAGGCTATATGAATATGTAAATGAACACGCCCCTTAACTCAGGTCACGCCCCCTTCTGTCCTCATTTTTTATTGGAATAACTAATTTGTCACTTATCAATCCAATCATGAACCAATCATGCTTGCCGAAATTCACGTGTCCGAAATTTTTTTTTTTAATTATAATCATATTTTATTTAAATTATAATAAAGAGTTAACTGACAGATAAAATAATTTATTTAACCTTTTTATTTTCTTTTTTTTTGGCCAAAAATTTTTTTTTCTCAAAATCTCAGCTGACTCTGGGCAAAGGCGGAGTACACCCTGAACAGCTGGCAAGACCATCGCAAGGCCAACACACACACACACATAACGGTAATTTGGAACAGACAATTAGTCTAAAACGTATGTCTGTGGACTACGGGAGGAAACCGTAATACCTAGAGGAAACCCACACAAGCATGGAGAGAACATACAAGTGTAAATGGAAAGAGGAGAATTCTTACAAAACACACTGGAAGCAACCAGCAATTGGCACATCACTTTTGCTGCCGAACTGCACGTGAAACCGACTATTTTGCACCGTCTATGGTTTTGGGGAAGTGTTTGGCGACATCTGTCAATCAACGGGATCTTTAAGCTCTGATTGGTTATTGCTTGAATCATTCACAGGAAAGTTTAGCTTATTTGAACTCCGCGCCTGACTTCACGTCGCGTGAAAAAATTTCGCCCCTCGTCGCTCATTTCGCTGGCGAACAGTGACTTTGCAGTCGCTTGGTGCCCGCCGCTTACCGTGTGGAGCCGGCTTTCGAACAAAAATCGAGAGTCAGGAACCACAAACAGTTTGAAGTGAGTTGCTTTCAAACAGGATGTTTAATAGTAAGGATATTAATTAATAGCTAAAATTCACCACTGTAGTGATTGATCTACCATTAAATCTCCCAGCCTGCATATACTGGTGCTATCGGACAGGTCAGCAAAAACTGACCAGATGACAGTCCAATACTTTATTCTCTCTTTATAACAAATACACCATATGTTATAAAGCAACATGTTTCTAGTCTTTACCTTAGAAATCAAGTGGTGTTCAAGACACTAATTTTTGATTATTGATATACTGCATTAATCCCACAAGGGAAATTTGGCTCTGCATTTAACCCCTTCAAAGTAAACACACACACACACACTTGGAGCAGTGGGCTGCCACACTGCGGTGCCCGGAGAGCAGTTGGGGGTTCGGTGCCTTGCAGTGCATGAAGGTGGAGGAAGGGAATGTGCTGCTCACTCCCCCACCACACGTTCTTCCTGCTGGTTCAGGAAACAAACCCGCGACCTTTCAGCTCTATGAGATATTGAATTAGTTGTAGTAGATACACACAGATCGGACCAGCTGAGAAGTTTCTCGAGTCTGATGAATCCAGGTTCCTGAACCAATCTATGTGCTGCAGGTGGCATTGACAGCACAGCCTGGTGGTGGCAACGTGATGTTGTGAGGAAGCTTTCTGCAACATATCTTAAGATACCTGCAGAAGAACTACAGTCTTTTTAAAGAGAGTGTTCTATCCGGAAGTTTCTGCTGCATGATGGTCACGATGTAATGTGATCACGTGACAGCAACCATAAACGAAACCTTTGAAATAAAAAAATCTTGTTTGCTGCGTCATAAAATCCACACAAGCAGTTCCACATAAATTTTCTCTCTCTCCAAATTTCAGAGGAGAGCTAATGAATATTTTCAAGCCAGGAGACAAAACAAAGCTTTACAAACACACCAGATTTATTTTCATAGTAATAAACAATGCATCTACAAACGAGCGGACAATTCAGAACTAATCCACATGGAATGGAGGCTCAGCCTGTTATAAACAATACAGAAGAACATAAAAAAATAAAATCCAAGTCCTTGAGCACTGCACAGCCTTGGCTGTGCAACAACAACAACAACTCCTCCTCCTCAATACTGAAAGCTTCTTTTGGTCTGTATATCATCCAGAATCTGCTGCAGCTCCTCATCCTCGAATCGACCTTCCAAGCTACCAGAGATTGAAGGAAAAGTCAGTAAGAGCCTTGTAATAACAAGTGATAAAATACCAACGTGAAAGAAATAATCAGTTCATAAAATAAGACAGTACTGGTATAGGCTTTAACTACTGTTTAACATATAAAATTCATTTCATATACTTTTTATACTCTTATTTTGTTTTTAATTCACAGATCTCTATTTCCTTGACAACTGTCTGGCATTTAAATGATCTAAATTCCCACTAATTCTAGATTCTTATATACTTAAAAAACTTTCATTCTGCAGTTGACGTCTGACTGTCTATAATAAAGTCATGACATTAATTCATGTGATTGTTTTTTTATTTATTAACTAGTGGTGTACTGGAGATCCTGAAGCTCAGTCGCTTTGAAAACTTTGCAGCAGTGATTCAAAGCTTGTATTGAAGCGACAGTCATGTGATTAAAGGACGACTGTACTGGACATTCCATACACACCCACATGAGTGTCGGTGGTTCAGAAGCAGTAAGAATTGGTTTAAACAGCACCGAGTCAACAACAGTGTTCAAAGCATCAAGTGCTTTAGTTTCATGAAAGTGTAAGTGATACAAATGAACCAATTAGAAATGCAGTTTTGAATGTCAGCCTCCTCTTTTCCATGTGAAGCTTGCAGGGTTTTTTTTTTTTTTTTTTTTTTTTTTTCAAACACTGGAGAGATCAGTAAAGAAAATGATTTCTCCTTCAACCACCCCATGTCCTACACAAAAACTATTTTACAAGA